>BBXU01001131.1:0-23637 GCA_001598975.1 Parachlorella kessleri | reverse complement strand
CCCCCCCCCAACCCACACACACACCTTGAGCTGCTGCCTGTCCTTGCGCAGCTGCGGCACCGCATCAGCCCTCGCGCCAAAGATGAACATGTTCTCCTCCCCAATCTCCTGCAGGAACCAGCGCCACCAAGAACCGTTGCTACCAAGGACCAATGCAAGCACTGCCGACGGCACGCAGCAGCGGCTGCTGACCAAACATGGGCTTTCAGGGCTGCCAGGGGCCGGCACATGACCAGTGCCGTGTCAGCAGAACAGGGGGCAGCCACACAAGTTGCACAAGGGCCCACCCACACAATCACCAAAGCAGGGAGAACCACAGGCCTCACACCCCAGGGGCATTGCAGGACCTGTAGCTCCCTGCAGAACACGTGTTGTACCATGCTCGCATGATGAGGCTCACTGCCCCCCTGACCCCCCCCCCCCCCCTTGTAATACATTTAGCCAGCCCCCAAGCAGCCCTGACAACACCAAGCAAAGGCACGCCGTTGTGCAGGGTGACAGAGCATGACCACCAGCGCCTCCCAGGCAGGCACAGCGCCCCCCCCCCAGCAGGCAGGAAAGGCCACCTGGGCGATCTCAATGTTGGCCCCGTCCATGGTGCCGATGATGAGCGAGCCGTTCATGGCAAACTTCATGTTGCCCGTGCCGCTGGCCTCCGTGCCGGCGGTGGAGATGTGCTGCGACAGCTCTGTGCCTGCAGCAGGGGCGGCAGGTCACGCTGTGTCAGGTTTGTTTGCACTGACCCTGCGCACGAGACTACACACATGCCTGGTTCTGTCCAGCCCAGCCGAGACCTGAAGCATGGCAGGCAGGCACCAGAACACCCAGAACTGCTGACAGGCCCAGCTGCTAGGCTGCAGGATGTGTCATTGCACTTGGTCGCCCTCTCTGGGCGTCCAGAGTGCTGCATCCTGTGCCCAAGCAGCAAGGCATGGTGTATGTACCAGGAGCCCTGCCAGCCCATAACTTGCATCCGCAACGGCTTGGAAGACCAATCTGGGCCACGCACTGCTCCCCATTCTGTGTTGATGCTCACCCCGGCTCAGCTTTCCCTGGCAATGTATCTGGCAGCACTGGTAGGACAGCGCTACCAGCAGCACCTCCCCCCCCCCCCACACACACCCACCCACCTGGGATGATGACCTCAGCCACTGACACATTGTAGTCGGGCACAAAGGCCACCTTGAGCAGGTCGCCCACAGCAGGGTCGTTGTTGACCTGCGGCAGCCACAACCAACCCCCACCGCTGGTACAGGCTGTCCTGCTAGCTGACTGGCCATGGGCTGCCTGTATACATACAGATGTACAGCAGGTAGCTAGCTAGCTGGCCACGGGCTGTCTGGCACTTGCCGGCAGCGCCGATGATGCCGCCGACCGGCCATGTTTCCAGCACCCCATCTTCCACAAACACATTCCTCTTACATGTCAGGAAGCCTGGGACACAGGCCCACCACAGTTGCCCACCCGCTCCCACTTTAACCTTGGTGGCCACAGCAACTAGCTGCGAGTGATGGGCCTCGTCACCTCTTAGGGTACTGAGTTGGTATTGACATAACAACCTGCCCCCCCCCAACACCTCCCAACCCACACCCCATACCTTGGTAGCCACAGCCGACACCAGCTTAATGATGCGCTTGGCCATCTCGTAGCCGGGGGCCGCTTTGCCGCCAATGACGCAGATGCGCGGCACCGCCTGCACACACCGCCGCCATGGCTTTGCACGGCTGCTTGCCATGCCGCTGTGCTCAAGACGGCGCTCACACCCCTGACGACACACCCCTGGATGGCTGCAACGACATTGCCATCTGGAATCGCCCTCAGCAGCCCATGAAGCGCTCCATGGCCTTCTTGAAATGGGTAACAATTATATCAGAACAAACAGGCACCAGCCTGGCAGTGACGCGATGCCCCCAGCAGCCACACAATTGCGAGTGCACTAGCATAGCTTCATCTGGCAAGCAGGGCCCGAACCACGCAGGCCAGGACGCGCACACTGTCACATTTCATTGCACCATCGGTCAGGACGGGTGCAGCAGGGGCAGCAGCTCAGCCCAGCCAGTCAGTCTGCCCAGCCAGCACGCAGGTTTTTTGTTTCTGTTTTTGTTTTTCAAACATACATTCAACAAAACCCTGTACTACAGCAGCAGGTGGGTCAGTGCCCAGCCTGCCCTCCACTCACATTCTTCTTCTGCTCCGGAGACATCTTGCGGATCTGGTCGTATCGCCAGACGATGCCCAGCACGTTCATTAGCTGGCGCTTGTACTCGTGGATACGCTTGACCTGCGTTGGGATGGCAAGAAGGCTAGAGCAGCACCCTGGCGGGCGGCTGTGACTGAGTAATGACCCAGACTTACCCTCGCTGATACGTTTGGGCCAACACAACACAACAAAGGCGCACGCACAAAAACATGACCAGAGGCGCGCCGGCTTGCCTGGACGTCCAGCAGGGCGTGCTTGTTGGGCAGCGTGATGCCGGTGAGCGAGGAGATCTTGTCGATGGCTTTCAGCTTAGCCGCCTCCTTCACCGCCCGCCACTTGGCCTGGAAGGCCGGGTCGTCCGCCTTCTCGCGAAGCGCCTGCGCCAAAGAGCAGTACAGTACAGTACACCACCGCAGGCTGCCTCTCACCAACATCCTCCTGGGAGGTGCCCGCAACCGCCTGGGCTGCCCCGCCACTGCGGCCTGGACGGATGGGTCCAGAGGGCGGGCTTGCCACGAAAGCCTATGCGCTCCTCCGCCTCCCACCACTGCCTGTTCCAATCTTGCTGATTCTTGCCAGCCATCCCTCTCACGCTCAGTCACCAATCTTGCCAACCACCTTTCTCACGCCCAGTTCCAACGGCATGCATGCATGCTTGCGCACGCACCTTGAGCCTGTCCAAGTCGGAGATCCAAGCCTGGGTGCCCAGCGAGTCTGTGATGAGGTCCCGCAGCGGCGGGTTGCAGAAGGCCAGCCAGCGGCGCGGCGTCACGCCGTTGGTCTTGTTCTGGAACTTCTCGGGGAAGATCTGGTAGAAGTTGGCGAACACGTCGTGCTTCAGGATCTCTGCAAACAAGCAAGCGCACACGACCAAGGCCAGCAGGCTTGCATCCAGCCTACCAGCCAGTCTGTAAGCTCATCATTCAACATCCCCCGGACCTCCTACCAGCCAGCACAAATCACAAGGTGGTCAGATGGAGGGGCAGCACGCGGTGCGGGATGAGCCTTTCTTTGAAACCTGGCAGAAGGCTGGAATACAGCAACGGAGGCTACCAACCTCTGTAATAGCCAGCCGGGCAGCAGGGCAGATGAGCAATTGCATAGCAATGCAAGGAAGATTGCTGAGCTGCTTGCGGTGTGGTGTGCAGTGGTAACAGCATACAGGCTCCACCACGTCAAGCGGCACACAGATATGTATGCCACGCCTGGTCCTCTCACCAGATCCAACAGAGCGTGGCAACCACAGACCACCAACATGCGGGACCTACAACTAGATGCCAAGCTCGCGAGGCAATCGAGACCACCCAACCTCGGCTAGAATAACACGCCAAGCAGGCCATCCGCCCACCCAGGCGCCGCCAGCTCACCCACCCACCTGTGTGGATAGCCGCCACGCCATTCACGTTCTTGGAGGCGATGACCGCGAGCACGGCCATGCGCACAAACTTCTCCCCCGTGGGCCCCTCCTCGATGATGGACAGCTGCGTGATGCGCTGCCAGTCGTCGCCAAAGCGCGTGCGCATCTGCTGCAGGAACCGCCAGTTGATGTCTGCGGCGGCGGGGTGGCGGGGTGGGGGCGGGCGGCAGGTTGGATGTGTGAGTGAGCGCATTTCTAGGGGAACAAGCCGGGGTTTCAAGGGGGGCGCCAAGCAGACCTTCAGCAGGGCACCCCAGAATAGGATCCGAGCAAAGAGCAGGTATGGGAGGGGGCAAGGTGCTCACGGCTCGTCTCCTGGGACAGGCCATAGCGGCAGTCGCTCAACTTCAAGCAAATTTTCATCACACTAGACTAACCCTGCATGCCGCTTCCCAACAAAGCTACACCCCACCCATCTGTTCAGCACCGAAAAAAGCTGATGCGCTCACCGCACGCACGCAGTCTGCACATGCTAAACCCCTTATAACCTAATTTCCCACCCAGCCTCGCAGCCGCCAAGCCCACCCCACTCACCGTACACGATCTGCATGTGCCGCGGCAGCAGCTTCTCCATCATGGCCACCGGCCACTTCTCCAGCGCCTCCGGCAGCACGGTGTGGTTGGTGAAGTTGCACACCTGCAGCAGCAGCACACAGGTTGAGGGCACTTCCAGCGCCAGCTTACAACCCAACCAATCAACCAGTGGTATCAGCCTCATTGCGGGGGGTCTACGCAATCCTGCGCGTGACAAATCTAGGGCCTGCACTTGCCACCACGGTCCAGGGCGCAAAGCCTGGGCGCTAGATATCCTGACTGGCCCCCTGTCCCGCAGCAGCAGGAATTAGCCTCATTAAGGCGATCTCATACGTGCCGGCCGGGCATGGGGACAAGCAGTGGCCCCCCGCCAGCACCCGCCCGCAACCTGCATGCCGCTGTCACGTGGAAAGAGCCAGCTGTGCGTCTATAACGGCTGCCTTGACACACAGCCCTGAGCGCGCGCACCCCCCCCCCCCCTTCTTGAAGACACACACCCAAACCCACACCCACCCAAAGGTAAATCACACCCACCCAACACACCCCAACCAGCACACACTCCCTTTCTTCACCTGTGTGGTGAGATCCCATGCCTTGGTCCACCCTAGCTTCTCATGGTCCATCAGCACGCGCATCAGCTCAGCCACTGCACCAACCACAGGCGCTGCATCGCTTGCCCCGCTATCAAACATGGAGCACACAGACCCACTAAGCTTCCTCCCAGCTGCACGCACGGGGGACTGACAGGACAGGCGGCCCAGGAGCTACAAGAAGACACAGAGATGCCCTGGGAATCCAGAGTATCCCCCACAAATCCCACCCTGCATATAAGGATGCACCAGACAGGCCTCAGGCACCAGATACACAGCGTGTGAGCCAGCGGGGAATCAGGTCCTGCCTCCGCCCCCAATGGCAGTACTACTGCTTGTTCCTGCTCACCCAGCATTGTGGGGTGGGTATCGTTCATCTGGAAGCTGACTTTGTTGGCAAACTCGTCCCAGCTGCTGTGCACGTCCTTGTAGCGGCGCACCACATCCTGCACACAGCATGCACGACTGCTCAGCGCCGCCCCCCCTGCCCAGCGCTACAAGCATTACTGCCCCGGAAGGTAGTTAAGGCCACTGCTCAGGTGCATGCTGCAAGGCTTTCATCCAGGTCCCACACTTGCAATGTACGGAGACTGGCCAAGCCTGGTCTTACGAAACACAGAAGCCTACCCTCCCTCAAACACGACCAACATCATGCCATGGAAGCATCAGCCGCCCTAACCTGCCTCCCTCGCACCCCCCGCCAGTCAGCCCGGTTCACCCGCACATCTCCTCCGTTTGCGCTGCCTGTCACCATCCCACAGCCAAGCCTGCAACCTACCCACCCACCCCAGCCTGGCTGGCCGCACCTGCACGGTGGCCGAGACGAAGAAGTGCTGCTGCTTGAGGCGCAGCTCCTTGCCCTCGTACGTGCGGTCGTCAGGGTACAGCACGCTGGACAGCGTCTCCGCGCGCTGCTTGGACAGAATAGCCTGTAGGTGCAGTGCGGTGGGAGTACGCGTTGTACGAAATTGCTGTCTGTGCAAAATGGGTTCCTAGAGCAGCCATAATAAAACCGAGCCATCCAACAGGCTGCGGTAGCTGCCCTGGATGGAGTGCACCTGAAACCCCCACTCAGTCTGGTGAACCGTGCCTATCCACTGCCATCGCCCCACTGACATGCCGCAGCTGTACTGCCCAGAAACTAGTGGCTGCTCCACGAGTATCCATGCAGGTACAGGACTGGAGTCTCAGGGCAGTACAGAACAGTACAGCCAAATACCGCGCACTGCGCGGCCGCATCCCACCTGCACGTAGTCGCCGGTGTTGAATGCCTGCAGGTCAAACTCGCGGTCAGGTTTGGCGGCCCACAGCCGCAGGTTGATGGTGTTGTTGGTCTGGAAGCCGGGGATGGGATTGTCGTAGGCCACAGCTGTCACCTGCGCCAAAGGGAGCGTCACAACGGCGGTGGACAAGCTTGCTGAAGGGGCGCCACCCGGACACAACAGGGGGAGGCGCTGGACAGTGTGGAATGGGCACAGCATTGGCACAAATGACTGGGAGCCGACCAACACCCCTACCGTACCCCTCTCTCCCTCCCGTTACTACTTAGTCCAGGTCCCAGCGCCCACTGCCAGCCTGTCCCCGGCTCCGCCGCACCCCCTGTCCATGCACTGCTGCGAAGAAAGAGCGCAGCAGCACACCATCACGGCTACGGATCAATGGCCGGTGTCCTTACCGTCTCGCCAGGGTTCCACTTGAAGATCTGGCGCCCGTTCTCCTCATGCACCGACACGTGGCCGTAGTAGGAGATTGGGTAAGCCACATTCAGGCGCTCCAGCTCCCAGGGATTCCCAAAGTTGAGCCAGTAGTCGGGCTGCTCATGCTGGAAGCCGTCCACCAGGATCTGCAGCAGGGAAGGCGTGACGGCGGGAAGATCGCCAGGCTGGAGAAGAGGCTAAGCGAGTGAGTGTGGTATTAGAGCTCGCCTGAGGGGCCAGCGGTGGCCCGCAGCCCAGCTTTGCAACCATGTAGAGCCGCCTGACACAACCCTGCTTGCCTGCCCACACACCAAGCCGCAAGGGAGGGAGCGGAACCGGTAGCCTTCATCCCTCTCTGGCGCATTTGTTGCTTGATGGCTTGGAAAGCTAACCCACCTGGCGGAACATGCCGTACTGATAGCGGATGCCGTAACCCCAGGCCGGCAGGTTGAGGGTGGCCATGGAATCTAGGAAGCAGGCGGCCAGCCGGCCCAGGCCGCCGTTGCCCAGCGCCGCATCGCGCTCCTTGTCCACCTGCGGATGTCGAAACATCAGCCACATCGCACGAGGGGGCTGACAGGACCAAGCAGGCTGTGCGGCATCCCAAGGCCAAAAGTGGTGGGGAGTCTTTGGGTCACCTGGCGCGCCGCCTGGCAACCGTCAGCTGTGCAGATTCTCAGGGCAGTGCAGTCCTCACACCAGCGGTTGCCCCTGCCAGGCCACAGACACGGTTGCCACAGAGGACAGCCGTGCTGAGAGCTACGCAACTAGCAGCTGCGCCTGCGGTACGCCCTGGCGGTACACTGTGCGGTACACTGTCTGCCTCCTCACCAGGTCCTCCAGCTTGTACCCCAGCTCGGAGATGGCCTCCTTGTATTGCGACTGGATCTGGAGGTTGTACAGCGCGTTCAGCAGGGAGCGGCCCATGAGGAACTCCATGGACATGTAGTACACGCGCTTGGGGTCCTGCTCCCTGCAGGGTCGGTCAGAGGAGGGGCAGCACAGGCACTAGAGGCACCGTCAGAAGCAGTGCAGCACCAGGGGAACAGTGGTGTGCGTGGAGGAAGGGGAATGGGATGGGGTATGTTGTGATTGGGACCCGAAGCAAGCATGCTGTCACCTGAGAAGCGCACAGGCTGACCACCCACATACCACAACAACTTGCTTAATCGATCCCGCGACTCCCCACAAGAGACACGGCCCAGGCACTCAGAGTCAAGCCTGCGAGGCCTCCAACACATAGTGCCTGCCTGGCTGCTCTGCCAGCAGCTGCTGCCTTTCCCAGGCTCCCTTCAAATCTCTCGCCGCCCCCATCACCCACTTGAAGTATTGGTTGGTGTCGTTCCAAGACTCAATGAGGCGATCCCTGACTGAGAAAGCTGTGGCCATGTACGCCTCCTGCTCATCGAACTTGAAGCGGCTGCGAGCTAGGGTGTACTCCACATCTGCAGTCAGATAATAAACAAGGCAGCCCTGTGGATATCACCGTGCACCATAGCCGCAGACAGAAAGGCAGCATGCAAGCAAGCGTCACTTTGTTTTGGAGCTTTGCTAACCGTGTCCAAAGCAGCTGCTGGCGAGGGGCGAGCATGCACTCCACACCGGCCCCAAGCCACACAGCCTCCCAGGGGTACAGTCCAGCTGACGAGGCACAACAGGGATCGCCAAAGCTGTACTGGGAAACTGCGAGGTGTTTAAGGTTCAAGCGCATGCTGGCAACTTACGGCGCACGATGGACTGCTGGATGTTCAGTACGTCATTCTTCACATAGGTATCTGCACAAGGGTTTATCTCAAGGTCAACACAAACCCTCGCATCAAGCAACTTCCGAGGTGAGCAAGTGCTGCACCATACATATCAGCAGTACGCCAACACTCTGCACGTCCCAACCGTTGCCACGGATGCCTCCACCCTTGAGCAGTGACAAGCAGCAAGATTTAGGCCATCCACCATGCCGTTCAAGCTTGCCCCCCCCCCCCCCCCCAAAAAAAAAAGGGCAGCCACGCAATATGCAGCACAACGTTGATGTGCAGGCAGGCAGTACCTTCAGGCGACACCCCAAGCCACTTGGCTCAGCACACTGGAGTAGCAGTATACTGCACTACCCCCCCTGTTGTTGCTGGCCTGTGCCGATGACTCACCCATGAGCGTGTGCAGCAGCTCTGACCGCTCCGACGACTGGCCAGCGGGCGACAGCTTAGGACGACTGGAGCCTGGCTTGGAAGAGGCCAGCGTGACTTCAAGCGCCTGCTGCACTGCTGCAACCTCGCCATCACCCAGCTTCTTGCCATCCGCGCCGACCACCCAGAACCTGTCGTGGATGGACTTGCCGGTGCCGCCAATCTCGGCCTTGACCACATCCAGGCCGAGGTCGGCAAAGGTGGAGGTCAGCATCCCCAGCATGCCTGGCTTATTGCTGCCGTCAATGGTGATAAGTGTCGTGCCATCCTCGCTGCCATTGTCAATTATGACTGCAGTGGGAAAGCAGGAAGGGCAGGGGCAGTGATAAAACCGGCTAAGGACTGCAGATGTCACCGGTACTAAAGGCTACTGGCAAGGATTGAAAACTTTCAATACATAAAAGCGTTGCAGTAGAAGAATACCGCTACAATTTCACCGCTTGCTGCATCAAGGTTGCAGGACAGGCCTACAGCACCCACGCAAAGACTTCTCAGTGAGAGCCAAGGGACAGCATGCCCACCTGCTGCTGTAGAGTCCACTGTGCGCTCGGCTTCGGCCACTGCCGCAACCCGCAAGGCATGACGTCTAGGTGGCACTGGGATGGGCCTGCGGCTGGATCTAGGGCGGCACAGCGGGGCTGAGGGCCTTGCACGGCCCAGGCCCTGGATGCTGGCCAAGCAGTTCATGGAGGGCAAAACCCAAAGCAGCAGTCCCTCCCGTTGACCTGTTCAGGACACCCTGGGGTAGGAGTGTGATCACAGCCTTTGCACAGCCCAGTTCCCGAGCAGAGGCTGAACGGCAAGGTGGCAATGGTCTGCAGTGCTGAAGGTTCCCTGATGTCCGGTTTGTTGAGCTGGGCCAGGTCTTTCGCGCCACCATGGTTGCGTGGCGCCTGCTGACAATATTCGTGCAACAGGTGCGGTTTCCAGAGCTCATAAGCATTGTTGTTGTCTTGATCTAGGGGAAGCCCAGCCCTGGCACTTTTGGCCAGCACTGGAATACCTTGATCCCTTGTGCAATTGTGCCCTTCTTCACTTGAGCGCACCTAATGGACGCCACAGCACCAGCCAAGTGCCGCATATTGCGGCTTGGCAGCTTGTACCGTGCAGGGAGGTGGCATCACAGCTCCCTGCGCATGCCCTTGAAGGCTAGGAAGGTGAGGCTAACTCCGGCAGCAGCTTCGTGGCCTTTCAGATATCCTTCTTGGTTGCCGCTATCAAGTTACTGCTGCCCCGTACGGTCGGTATATGTAGCTCTGCGCCTAGCCGGCTCTAGCGCGCTCAAGGCGTCATTTCATCTTGGGCTCCAATTAGCCGCGATGGCTGTCTTGCTTGTAGATTGCTGCCACACCCATGATGCATCATACTGCTTCTTCTTTTTGCAGGCTTACCAGCCAGCCGGCCGCAGGGCTGCCACAGTCAGGGCTGATGGGGTCGACACTGTAACTCCTATGAAGTATCAGGTGGAGAGTCCAGACCGTAGCGATGACGTGCTGGACTGCCCCAACATAAGAAGCAAGCTCAAGCCCAGGTGTGGTGCGGAAGGCTCCGATCCTCACAGCAAGTTGCAAAGGCGGTGTCGCTTGGGCGGCTTGTCTAGACTGGAGGGCTGACATAGCTGGGCTGAGCTGGTGGTTGCTGGCAAGCTGGCCATGCTTGCTGCCCTGCAGGCCATCCCCATTTGTGGTGCACAACAACTGGGGCGGTGGTTTTGTTTCCAAGTGAGTGCCGTCAGTGTGTTTCTGGGCAGGAAGGTTAGAATAGACAAGCTAGGCTGGGCTTAGGGTTTGTTGTGCATGCATGCTTAATTGCCTCTTAGGACACCAGCATGCAGCGTCGTACTCCACTGCCTGCTGAACCCCTCGCTGGTGAAGGTACATGCCTCCACCCCATCTCACTAAGACCTGAGCCCAAAAACGACTTTTTCCTTTTGCCAGTAACGCCCCTGCTCAGTACAGGCTGCCTCCTGACGAATGCATGTTCCATGTCCTTCTCTTACAGTGACGATCGTGTGGCGCTGAATAGTCTGAAGTTTGCATCGCCAGAGTCGGTGAGCCCAGCCCCCATCCCAGTGCCCTGCCCTTGTGTTCTGCCGTTGTTTTGCAGCATGCACCCACAAGGGCTCCTGCGCATGTGCCCCATGGTGGGCTCCTGGCACCGCTTTCAAGTGCATCTGCCCTCTACCTTCAGTGCTGCGGTGCTCCTCACAGTCTGGAAGGGTAACAACTATTTGGTCTCCTCCAGCCAGCTGTAGACGCTTGGGGAGCCCTTACACTCCATTTCCTAGCCATTAGGTGCGCCTTGAGGCACACATGCCTGCACTCCCAACCATCAACACTGACACCCAGCTGTCTGCAACAGGCCGGTGCCACGTGCACTGCCGGCAACGGCGCCACCGCGGACGAGCCCGCCTGGCTGGAGGCGTCCATGGAGCAGGTCTGCATGCCGCTGCCGCCCTGGGCGGTGCGAGCTGGCGCGCGGGAAACCATCTTCTGGAACCCCAAGGACGTGCATGTGGCGGGTGAGCGCAGCCCACCCTCACCCACTGTATCACACCTGAACTCGTTGTTAGTTTCGCAATGTGTCACGCCTCTGGCGGGGTGCCGTGGGTTCATGCAAGCAGGTATTGAGGAGGGATGCATGTGAGGGGAGGGTATTGGACATGTGTGCTTCGCATGCTGCCACTGCATGCTGCTGCCGGGGACTGCCGAAGCCCGCTTGTATGCGAGCGTCTGTGAAGTGACTGGCTTGGCAAGCCACCCAAGCGGGTTCCCGAAGGATGCATCCTTTCAGTAGATATACATTTGGGACTGCTGGAGGGCGTGATCTTGCTCTTTTCTCACCACCTCTTCTTTCTCCCCTTCTGCAGTGGTGACCTGTGGGGGGCTCTGCCCAGGGCTGAACGATGTGGTCCAGGGGCTGGTGAACAAGTGCACTGACTACGGCGTGCCTGAAGGCAACATCCTGGGTATCAGGTGAGGGCCCTTGTGCTGCTGCCATGCCTGACTGTGGGAGGCACGCTTTGCAGGCAGCAGCGGGCACTGGTTGGTCAACTGTGGTCCCCACAAGCAGGTGGACGGGGCGGGTTTCTTCCTGCAAGCTTGCGGTGTGCCAAGATCAATCTTATAGTGCCCTTACCCTAGTCCTGAAGATATCTGCGTTGGCATCAACCCGAGCCCCACTTGAGAGGTGCGAAACGGTGCAACGCAATGGCTTTACATGGCGGGGGGCCCTGTGAGCTATGTAGCATAAACTGGCGGGGCTTGATGCAAGGGGTGGACTGGACATGAAATGTCATCCTCGGCCTGCTGCAGATACGGCTTCAAGGGCTTCTATGACCGCGAGTACAAGCCCGTGGTGCTGACTAAGAAGAGCGTGGAAGGGATCCACCTGGAGGGTGGCACCATGCTGGGCACGTCGCGTGGGGGCGCCGACATCAAGTGAGTCGTCCACTGGAGCAGTCTTGTCCGGTCCAGAAGCGTACCGCTGCCTGTCGGTAGCCCCTGGTGTGCATTGATGATATGTCACACCTGCATCTTGGGCAGCCTTATCCTATGCTCTGCAGGCGGTTAGCTTGGAGGCATTGTCAGCCAGGCTGATTCGGCTTGCATGCTGTGGCGACCCGCAGTACGCTGCAAGGACCTCTCTGCTGGCTCCTTCAGTACCCTGTGCTCCCAATGAAGAGTCACTGTCGTGCGGGGAGCTACATTGTATGATGTTCTACAGTCCTTTCAAATACTCCAGGCCACGCCAGGTTGGCTCCTGGACATGGTGCAGGCAGATTGTGAAGCAGATCGACCTGTGGGGCATCGACATGTGCTTCGTAGTGGGGGGCAACGGCGGCAATGCTGGCGCAGCAGCAATCCAGGCAAGGACCTTTTTAATGTTTACCTGAACGCCTGTAGGCTCGCTGGGGATGCCTTGCTAACAGCCAGCCCCCACAGGAGCCAGCTCACGCAATTGCCAGACTCACTCAGTCTAAGGCAACATAGTTGGTGGGTGATTTGTGCAGGCGGAGCTGGAAAAGAACAACATTGTCTGTACTGTGGTCGGCGTCCCAAAGTCCATTGATAACGACATCCTGCTGGTGAGTTTCTGCCCTGAGTCGATTGAGCGTGCCTTGCCTGATCAGCAAAGGACGGGACAGCAAATCCTGCAACGGCGCACTCTGTCCTCCAGTACACAGTCGCCCTGGAAGCCCCACCCATCCCTGACTTGCCTTCCACACTTGCCATATATGACCAGGTTGTGAGGTGTTGCAGATCGACAAGTGCTTCGGGTTTGACACGGCGGTGGAGGAGGCACAGCGGGCGCTGCTGGCGGCCAAGGTGGAGGCGGCCAGCGCCCGGCGGGGCATCGGGCTGGTCAAGCTCATGGGGCGCCAGTCTGGGTTCATCGCGCTGCAGGCGTCCATGGCGTCGGGGGTGGTGGATGTGGTGAGTGGGGTGGGGTACAGGCCTGGGTCAGGAAGGGAAAGTGGGAGGCTGCCATGCCTGCGGAAACAAATATCTGGCTGGGTGGCCTTTTGACCCGTTGACAAGCGGCCCACATCATTTTCGTGGTTCTCTCACGCTCTCTCCATGCAACTACCAACCTGAGCTTGGGATGCCCTGCCGCAGTGCCTGATCCCCGAGGTGCCGTTCACGCTCTTTGGCGAGAGGGGCATGTTCACATTCTTAGAGAAGGTGCTGCAAGAGAAGGGTCATGCGGTGGTGTGCGTGGCAGAAGGCGCAGGCCAGGTGAGGCCTGGCGGATTGTGCTGATAGCCCGTGGCTGCAGCAGGTGCCCCGTGGAGGGTAGGGTCGGCTTGGCCTTGCCCTGCAGCTCTTGTTACCCTGCAAGGGTGCTCTGGTGTGGTTGCAATGGGGTAGTGCCTTTGCTGCACTTGTGTAGCTGAGAAATGCAAGGCTGCCTGACTGTTGCGGAGTGCCTTTTGCAGCGTGGCTTGTGGCACTCGACTCAGTAAAACAGCCGCTCCAATAGGGATCGCAAACATGATGTGGTGCAAAGTGTGTCCCTGCTGCGCTCACGTGTCTCGCTGGCTGGCTGCGCAGGACATCCTCAGCACAGGCGAGCACCGCACCGACGCCAGCGGCAACCCCATCCTCAAAGACGTGGGGCCGTGGCTCAGGTCGGAGATGAAGGCGCACTTCAAAGAGGCAGACGTCAAGTACATCGACCCCAGCTACCTCATCAGGTGGGAGCTGGGCTGATGGAGCACCTGGAGGGGAACCACCTATGCCGTCATGCATGAGCGGGCAGTACGCGTGTGTCTTGCCTGGGATTGCTGGAGTCTCGTCTTCGGGTTTCCCGCAGCGGTGTTTCGCTCCCCTGGGAGCGGAGTCATGTGTCCCTCCCCAGCCTGGCTGTGTGGAGCTGGATGGGCTGACCAGCTGCTGACCCCCTGGGGAGGCACACAGGCCCGGCTGCTACCTGCCACTCCGGCTGTGATGTGCATGCGCGTTGCCTCATGTCCACCCAACAGTAGCTGGCATCTGCCTGGCCAGGGCGGGGTCCTGAACCTCTTTGACAGTCCTTGAGAGTGTCCTTGCCAAGGAATATGTGTGCAGGTCCATTCCCACAACGTCAGGCGACCGCATCTACTGCAAGATCCTGGCGCACAACGCGGTTCATGGCGCCTTTGCAGGCTACACCGGCGTGACAGTAGGCCTGGTCAACACACACTACGTGTGAGTGGGCACATGCAAGGGTGGCCGTTGTTGCACCATGTGACATGTTGGGGGGCCACTAGGTATTTTGAGGGGGCCATGGGTAGCGAGGCAGGAGGCGCGAGACTCTGGAAGGGACATGCCAGCAGGCAATTGTGGCACTGCAGGGGTGTTGCGAGGCGGGGCAGGGTCCTTCAGCTGTGTGAAGGCGGGCTGCGCTCAATGCCTGACTACCTAGCTGAAGGCCTAAGGTTGGCTGGGCCAGCTTGTGCACCGGTGGGTGCCTGGTTAATGTGACGGGCCAGCCCCACCACCTGTATGTCCACCTGTACTTTGCAGGTATCTCCCGATTCCAGTTGTCATCCAGGCGCCGCGGACGGTGGACCCCCGAGGGAAGAACTGGAACAGGCGAGTGCCCAAGTCAAGGTCCATCTTGGCCAGATTCAACTTATATATTTGCTCCTGTGCCCTACATGTGGACCGCCCCCCCCCCCCAACCCTTGTTACCTACGCTGATGCAGGCTGTCCCCAAACCGCCCTCCTCTGCATCTTGCACTCCCCTAGTATGGTTCCGTCGCCCAGCCAGGTGCTCCTCATTCCTGCCCAGAGAACCCCAGAGCAGATGGTCCTAGAGCTCAGCTGAAAGCCTGCTTCTTGTTGCTGCTGTGTGCAGGCTGCGGGCCAGCATTGGGCAGCCCAACTTTTTCTGAGGGGCGTTTGTACATCCCGGCCGGCGTTCTTGCTGCACTATTGAGCTTGTGCATGTTCCCATACACACCACAACGAATGCTGCTGCTGTAAAGTAAGTGACCCCGCGTCCAAACGCCTATGATAGCCATACAAGCTGCCTTTGAGCTGGTGCAAATGCACGTCTAGGCCCGGGGACAGGAATGAAATCACTTCATGACAATATTCTGTTAATGTACCTTTTCAGTAGTCATCTTGGCGCTTTGTGATGAGTATACTGCTGCACACCCTAGTGATTTACTTTTGACCATTTGACTGCCACGTACACTCTGTGGCCCTAGTCTCCACCAAGCTTAATATGTAGGCATGTGCACTTGAGGGCGCGCCTGTGGCAAGTGTGTCACCTTGTTTGCAGCAAAAGTTACCAGCTTTATATACCTAGGATGGGGCCCTTCGAACATTGCGAGTGGACATAGCTGCACACTCTGTAATTGGACATCACGCGAACAGACATGCTGATGGCAACGAGGGTGGCTGCTAGGCGGCATTTAGTTGTTGACCAACTGTTCACTGTGGCCACATCTTCCGACAGGCATATTGGCTCGGCCCATTGCTGCATAGCAATACGCTGGAGAGCTTGTCAACTGTGGTTTCAGATATGCACAACAGAGAAACAGCTCCTTCACCTTGCTGCCTTAAGTACCACTGCATTTGAGAAGTCTGCCATATCCTTTCCATTCCAAGCCCCTGCTTCGCATACGGCCATGTCAGCGGCGCCGGCGTCCAAAGGTCAAAATCGTCTAGGCGCGCAAGCAGCAGTCCCACTGTGAAAGTTGCCTGCCCTCGTGAGAATTGACATAGCAGAGACCTCACACATGCGGGCGCCTTTGCCAGACCATCCATTACGGAAGCAACCCTGTATGACCACCACGCCAGGTCGACAACGATCTCAAGCCCTTGGGAGCTCCCCCTGCCAAGTCCAAGCCCTGGGGCAGAGGATGTCCATGTGCACTGCTATACACTACAGAGATCAAGTATAACAAGTATAACACAGCGCCTGCACTACTGCTCCTCCTCTTTCTCGGGAGGCAGCCCACACGGTAATAGCATCTGCAGCCAGCAGCAATACTGCAGTCGTAAGTCAAGCTCACCAGTGCTGCAGAGCAGACTCTTTTGCACCTGAAAAGCAGGCCAGGCAGGAGCAACACTTCAGGCAAACTTAGGCGGACATACAACCAAGGGCTTGCTTGCACAGCCTCGAGCCCACCTTCTGTAGGAATGAGTACCTGCACATGCAAGCAGGCGAGGGCTTGATGAAGCGTGGTGCTAAAGAGTCATAACAGAACCCATGCAGCATAACTCAAAACTTGCAATATGATAACAACCTCACATGTCGCGCTCTTTGAAAGCAAGCAACGTCCTGCAACCTTACTTGACGCGGCCAATGCTCTCATTCTCTGCCACTGCAAAGTAGGCTGACAGTGGGGGATGCCCCACGTAGGACGCGTAGCTGTCCCTGTGCATGTTCACCGCCCACTCGAAGCGAGTGGTGTCCGCGTGGCCTGTGCCCACATACTTTGCCTGCAATGGAAACACAAAGAGCACTCGGTTTCACTCCCGTCGCAGCCTCAAGCCAGGGTTACAGGGATGCCGTTTTGCAGGCAGATGCTTGAGCAAAGGATCACAGCTGGAGCAGCGCTGCCCTTGTCTTCGCCCCACCTGCAAGTGCTCTAACTGGGCATTGATGTTGAGCCTGTCAGCCAAGCTCGCCGCCATGCTGATTGCAAGACACAGTCTACCTTGCCTTGATGGTATAGACGAAGAAGGGGTTATAAGAACGAGGCAGGCAGCAGATCCGGATCCATCTAAGATGCCCTCTGTCAAGGCCATCCCACGAGGCACTGACAATGATAAACCTATTTCACACTGTGCCAAGATGATGGATATCCAAGACACACGGGCTCTGGCAGGCAGCCTTGAGCACCTGCAAGGCCAGTGTGACGAGATTGAGGTGAGGTGTGACGACCATCAAGCCACGGGTTCAGCCCTTGGACACACCTTCTTACGTTCCTGCTTCTGCTCTGTAGGCCTTGCTAGCCACGTACTCAGAGCCTGGGGTCGTAGAGTTCTCTGGTGTAGAGTTGAGAAACTTGCAGCTAGCTCAGCAACTCTGTGCAGAACCAGCCTCCAACCTGACAAGGTAGGACTCGCCCTTCTCCTTGTAGCAGGTTCTGCACAGTTTTAGAGGCTCCCAGAGAGCTGCCATAGGCGTAATACTCTTCACGCGACCAGCTTTACCCAAACTTATGTCGTCTGTGCGAGCAAGGCGAATATCCTCTGCTATGCTTTTGCCAACTAACCTCTTCTTCTTTGCAGGCATAGCCATGGCGAGATCGCCGAACTAAGTGGCATGGTGGCATTACCTGGGTGCACCCTTGCCGATGTACCTGTCCAGCTACGGTTTCAGTATCCCAAGACTTACCCCGACCTGCCCCTGAAGGTTCAGGTTGTTTCCAATGCATCCAGGCAAGAAATGCATCCAGCCTGGGGTATATATAAGTTGATGGTGACAGGCAGTGTAAGCAGAGGAAAGTTGGGGGCGAGCAGTACTGACACTGCTGGATGCAAATACCGATTAGGTAGTGATGGCCTTTGCGGTCAGTGTTAGGTTGGGATTTGCACTTCAGCGTGCACTATCATGTCCAAAGCCTGCTGCATTGTTGCGCATGGATGCTCTATGCTTGTGCAGGGCTGACGCCGATGCGGTGCAGCATGCAGTCCAAGAAGCTGTAGAGGCCAATATTGGGATGCCATCCCTTTTGCTGGCAATAGATGCCCTTGGAGATGCCTTGAAGGCTGTGGGACGTTTGGACGGAGAAGCAGGCACGAATCATCAAGGTTAGGGGGTGGCTGCTGTACAGAGATGTGGGCTCTGATGCCAGATGGTGCTGGTGGCTGCGGTCTGGCCGTGTTAAGGCGTCTGCACTGCAGAGCTGGTATGTCGATGTCAATACGCCAGTCCTAGGAACATGATGTCGGTCTGTGTGGCTGCAGACAGCTTGAATCAACCAAGAGACCCTGGACATGAGCCCGCCCGCCAGCAGCAGATTGTCCGCAAGCTCATTTGGTTCCACCATATCAAGAACTTGGAGAAGAGGAAGAACATCGTCTCCTGGGCCAATCAGCTGCAGGTCAGTGTTGCCGCTGGTGGCAGGGAGGGTAGAGTTGAGAGTGAATGACTGGGCATCTCGACAATGCTGGGTGCAAGCCCTGCACTGTGGCGTTGCCGGATGGGTGGGCCTAGTGGCTGGTCCTGAGCATGACCCTGCAGCAGTAGAACACCACCATTTCCAACAGCTCATCTGCTCTGTTGTGGAGTGTGCGGCAGGTGGGCATTGCGCCTTTGCTCCCTATGTGTGCTTTTTCTGGCGCCAACTACGCTTCAGTGGTCGTGGTCCTGACGGCGAGCATGCAAACCCCTGTGACTATGGGGTCACGTCAACCCGTCTCGGACCTTTGCCAAGAGCCGGTGCCATCCCTCTTGGCTGGGCTGCTGCAGCTTGGGGGCTTCAGCAAGCCAGGCTTCCCGGGGGTGGTGGTTGTGGAAGGAGACTCCCTGCAAGTGGAGGAATACGTGCAGTGCCTCCGAGCCCTGCGCTGGCAGGTACAAGGTCATTTGTAACTGTCGAGGTCACTTGTAACTCCAGTTGGCACTATAACGTGGTTGTAACCACAATTCATCTGGTCTGACAAAATGTGACTTTCTCATCTTGGTGTTGGTCAGATGTCAGCAGCACGACAGCAAGCTGGGACGATGTGGGAGCATGCACATATGGCCATGCGATGCCACGAGCCATGCATACTGCCTTGTGGCCTTATAGCATTTTCTCCTGTCCACTTGCGTACATTGCACCAGTAGTGAGACACGACCCTGCATGCGGGGCTCTCATATGGTCGTTGTCATTGTGCCATTGCTGCCAGGCCATGAGCGTGCGGGGAGAGGAGAGGGAGGAGCTTCCAGCAGCAGGGGTGGCCCAGCCTCGGCGCCGCTTCACTGGCAAGTTTGCCGAGGTGCCTGGGGAGGACATGTCCAGGCTGGCAGCCCTCTGTAGAGAGGCTGGGCTGGAACACCTTTTCCTCACAGCCCTCAAGCTTGGTGGGTAGATGGTCAGCAATGAAGACACCCCCAGCGAGTCCATCTCTCCAAGGCAAGGAGGTCGCCAGGGAGCATCGCTTTACGCAACTGGCGGTAAGTCTGCATCTTCAGAAGCTGGCAGTGGCGGCAGGCTTGGGCTTGCAGCTGTTGCGATGTGCTCCCCGGTGCCAAACCTGCCAGGGAGTGGGGCAGCTGCTGATATTGTTGCAGGGCCAGAGGGGTGCTTATCATGGAATAAACAGGAAACTCCTCGCTGCTTATGACTGGCTCACACCGCAGTGCCGCCTGTTTGTAGGGTTTTTGGCATCCCGGAGACAAGCACTGCTGTCGGCAACACTGACATGTGGAAGGCCTCGCTCATTCTTATGCTGTCCACTTCATTGCCCGTGAACCTCTCAAAAGCATGGAAGTCCTTGGGAGGGCTACGTACGCCAACAATGAGTGTGACCTCTATAATGCCATCTTGGTAGTGTGTGCTTGGATGCGATCCCTCAGCGGTACCTTGTTGAAGGGTCTGCGGTGTTGATGACACTCTGGATAAGAGTGAGAGTCGTTTGACCCACTGTGACGTGTCGGGTTCTAATTTCTTCAGCACATTTCCGGTCCGCCAATTACTCTCACCAAATGGGCTTACACTGCTGTCTGACCCACCCCTGTCACTTTCATTTCCATCCTAAGTGGGCTTATGGCATTTCACACTGAGCTGCTGGTCGGCATTGAGCTGATAGGTGGGGTTCGTTAAACTCAAGGGGACAAGATGCCGGTTTAGACATGTTCGCTAACCACTGGCAGGGATACTAGCAGTGAATGACAGGGACGGGTCTACTTCTTCTGGTCACCTCCATGATGCTTCTCTCACACTATGGAGCTGGCTGCTGTCGATGCTCCCATGTGTCAGAGCTCTCAGATCCTAGCCTGCATCTGATACCTACTGAGCGGCGGGTACCCCATCTTGCCGTAGGCGCGTTATCTTCATTAACAAGTACTCTTCATAATCACATATAGGCATCGGCTTGCGGACACGGCCACACTTCGTTAGGGGTCGCACCAGCCATCGCCTCATCCATGCAGTCCAGCAGCAGTGCATGCGCCCGGGGTTTGAAGCCCCGGGGGCTTCCCACCTGTAGGGCTTCCACGCCCAGGGCAATAAAAGCTCAAGCACAGACAGCAGCCCCTCCCCAGCAGGCTAGCACGCATGTGCCTCCCGGCCTCAACAAGTTCAGCGGCAGGATTACCCAGCCCGCCAGCCAAGGAGCTTCTCAGGCCATGCTGTACGCCACTGGGCTGAGTGAGGAGGACATGAACAAGCCCCAGGTGCGGTTGGGGTGGGTGGGTGGTAGTGCTGTATGTAGGCGTGCCCGCTGCTTGGCCTTGGACAGGCACTTGGGTTTTCTCGTCCCTGGTGCCTGGCCCTGAGATCGTGATTGAGTCTTTGATTGGTTCTCAGGAGCATCCAGTGGCCCCACTGTGGTTTCAACCTGCCAATGTTGCTGTACAGTTGAATTCTTGTGTCACTTCCATGGCTGTGGCCAGAGCAGCGATGCTCCATTCTCATGGTGCCTTCGTCGCCCATGCATCAAAGGGCACTGGCATTCAGCTTCAGCTTCTGCTGCAGCCTGACCCGCAGCGATAGACCCGCCTAGCAAGGGATCGCAGCATCTGCTACTGGCCTGCCTTGGGACTCCTTCTGGCTGGGTGTTACCTCCCTCTGCTGAGAGGGCACCCTGCGGCACCCCGCAGGCAAGGATGACATCATATCATTACTATATGGGTACCCTTGACCGCTTGCAGGTGGGCATCTCCTCTGTGTGGTGGGAGGGCAACCCCTGCAACATGCACCTGAACGACCTGGCGGCCGAGGTGAAGCGGGGCGTGGAGGAGATTGGGCTGGTGGGCTACCGCTTCAACACCATCGGCGTCAGCGACGGGATCTCCATGGGCACCGACGGCATGAGCTACAGCCTGCAGTCGCGTGACCTCATCGCCGACTCCATTGAGACGGTCATGAGCGCGCAGTGAGTCGATCAGAACCTTGGCTTACAAGCTGCGGAGGTGGATGAGGGTTGGGTGCTGGGCGAGGGAGTGTGGCAGCGGGGCCGTGTGATCGTGTGTCACTTTGCTGAGGTGGGAGACGTGCCAAGCATTCATTCATGGCAGCTGCCCACGTATGAAGCGGCACCACTTGAAGGAGCCAACCATCCGCTGCACTCCAACCTCAACCCCCCCCCACCCCCGCGCCCAGGTGGTATGACGCCAACATCTCTCTCCCCGGCTGCGACAAGAACATGCCGGGCACCGTCATGGCCATGGCGCGCCTCAACCGCCCCTCCCTCATGATCTACGGCGGCACTATCCAGCCGGGGCACTCCACCCTGAGGCAGGGCGATGTGCTGGACATTGTGTCGGCCTTCCAGTCGTACGGTGAGAACGCCTGTCAGCACACTCTGTCGCAAGCAGAGTCAAAGACACAGTGAGCTGGCGAAGGGTGGCGTGCTGGACATTGTGTCGGCCTTCCAGTCGTACGGTGAGAACGCCTGTCAGCACAGTCTGTGGGGAACATAGCCAAGGTACAGGGAGGTAAGGATGGGTGATGTGCTGGACATTGTGTCGGCCTTCCAGTCGTATGGTGAGAACGCGTGTGCTGGTCTGTGGGGACCATAGCCAAGGTACAGGGAGGTAAGGGTGGGTGATGTGCCGGACATTGTATCGGCCTTCCACAGTCATATGGTGAGAACGCCCGTGTGGGTCTGTGGGAAACATAGCCAAGGTAGGATAGCGAGGGGAGGCAAGAGATTGCGCTGGACACTGTGTGGGGCCTTGCAGTCGTACTGATTCTGGCTGAGGGAGCTGGGGTGCGTGGTGGGTGCTGGCATGGACGGTGGGAGGCTAGCAGTACATATGTTGTTGAGCACGCTGCCAAGTGGGTGTCGAAGTGGTTACGGGGCACCTGCAGACGGCTTGTGCTCTGTGAAGTCCAGAAGGGTCCTCCCCGCTCCCACACACGCACGGCCCCCAAGACTGCCATACCCTCCCTCCCTCCTTCTGCGTGCACAAAGACATCTAGCCTCGTAAGCCTAGAGCAGTCGTGCGGCAGGGTAATCCAGCTCCTGGCCTTACCAGGCTCCCCGTCACCCTCCGTTGACCCCCCCCCCCCCCCCCCCAACACACACACCCCACACCCCACCCCACCCCACCCCCTCCCGCAGGCGCCAAGGTGTCCGGCCTGATCACCGAGGAGCAGCGGTGCGACATTGTGCGCAACTCGTGCCCCGGCCCCGGCGCCTGCGGCGGCATGTACACCGCCAACACCATGGCCAGCGCCATCGAGGCGCTGGGCATGACCCTGCCCTACTCCTCCTCCACCCCCGCCGTGGACCCCATGAAGCAAGTGGAGTGCCGCATGGCAGGCAGGTGCGTCGCGGGGCTCGGCGGGGGACAGGTGGTGTGTGTAGGGGGGGGGGAGCCCTTGGGTGTTGGCTGGGGCTGGCCCACTCCCACCTCTGCAGTGGGACCCTAAGGAGTAGCAGCTGAGTGCAGCTGGGCGGCGGCAGTGCCATTATGAGGACAACTAGCTGCGCGTCAGCTTGTCGGCGGGGGGGTGGGCAACGTAGGGGAGCCGTGGCATGGGGCGCCAAGCCTGCCTTAAGAGAGCTCTTCGGTAGCGCCAAGCCCCAGCATCAAAGTAGGAACGCTGGGGTGCAAGGGGGGCCCAGCAGTCAGCGCTTGTGAAGCCCAGTCGTGTTGCATGCTGCATGGGGCTCCGCCGCCCCCATGGATTACCTCATGACTAAGCTTTAGTAACCCATGACCCGCCTACAGACATGTCCTGGAGCTGATGAAGAACGACATCAAGCCCAAGGACATCATGACCCGGGCCGCTTATGAGAACGCCATGGTCCTTGTCATGATCACCGGCGGCTCCACCAACGCAGGTCTGTGGCAGAACTGAAAGGGGGGAACAAGCTGCAAGCACAGAGGCCGCAAACAACCGTTTATGCTTAGAAGGCCTCATCATGTCTAAACCACGGAGCAAGGCTCAGGATGCAATTGCTGGTGGAGGGGGGGGGATCTTGGGGAGGCTGAGGGCTGGCAGCCGTGGTAGGATGCGTTTTGTGGATGCAGGATGCATAGATGTCTGCACGCTGGGCACCGCTGGGCGTAATACTTTGCTGCGTTTCATCAAGATGTCGCAGCTGCCTGTCCTGCATTGCCTGCCTCGACTTATTTGCCTCCCAAGGAATCCTAACTTGCACATCGCCACCCTGTTTCCCTCTCACGGGGCTTTGTGGAAGCCATGTGGCTGGCCATGCAGCCTGCACATGCCTGCACCTGGGCCAAACCCCCACCTCCCCTGCACCATTGCTGCAGTGCTGCATCTGATTGCCATGGCCCACGCCTGCGGCATCGACCTGACGCTCGACGACTTCCAGCGCGTGTCCGACCGCACGCCGCTGCTGGCCGACCTCAAGCCCAGCGGCCGATTCGTGATGGAGGACCTGCACAAGGT
>BBXU01001130.1:0-28378 GCA_001598975.1 Parachlorella kessleri | reverse complement strand
GTTCAATCCTGTTTTCGACGGTTGATTTTTTTGTCTTTGGTGCGGGACTTGTGGCGGGCGCCTGCAGCCCCTCTTGTGCAGGTGTCCAGCAGCACCGCATGAAGAGATCGATGTGCTCTGCACCCCCGTCACAACGGGGGGCGTCAAGTGGGCCGTCCCGGATCACACCCGCTCGGGCGCGGTGGCACAGAGCACCGCCCATCCTCACCTCTGCCTTCTGCCCCTCCCCGCCTGGTGGCAGGTCGGCGGCACCCCCGCAGTGCTTAAGTACCTTCTAGAGCGCAACATGATCGACGGCAGCTGCCTGACAGTCACCAGCAAGACCATGGTGGAGAACCTGGCTAGCTGCCCGGGGTTCAGCGAGGGGCAGCAGGTGGGGGGCGGCAGCGGGTGTATGCATGTCGCGTGGGTGATGGTCGAAACAGCCTGGACGGGGTGTCTGCTGGCTTGGTGGATACGTGAAGGACTTGGGAACCTTGCCCGATAAGTATGGGTTACAGGAGTGCTGGGGGTCCGGTCTGGCGGTGGTGGCTGTCCTGTAACCTTCAGCAAATGAAAGTGCGGCGGTGCGAAGGCGGGGCCAGTCGCCTTCCCTTGCTGCCTTGCGCAAGGCAGCTCTCTACCAGCCAGCTCATCTCCCATGCAGCTGATGTTCCCTTGTCACCTTGTTGTTAGCGGTGGGGTTTCGCCTGGAAATGTGGTTGCTGCATGTGTGCCCTCCCAACAGGTGATCCTGCCGCTGGAGCGGCCCATCAAGGCCACCGGCCACCTGCAGATACTCTACGGCAACCTGGCCCCCCAGGGGTGTGGTGAGTACTGGCTGCCATGCCATGGCCTGAACCGCTGGCTTTGCCAGGCTGGCCAGCGTGGTGTAGGCATGCAGCCAGCCTGTACGCAGATGCTGGCGGTGCGGTGTCTGGACCTCCGCGCTGCTGTGACGTGCTCCTGCGTCGTCGCTGTGGCCCTGCCCGGCCCTGCCTTGCATTGCACATGCCCCAGGTGTGCTGTGTGTTAATACTGTTCTGCAGGCATGCGGACCAGCAGTGTAAGATCACCAATCCCTCCCTTCCGCGGCGCCGGGCCCCCGGCAGCTTGTAATCGCCCTGCAATGGCTCGCTCTGCCTTCTCATAACCAACCTTTTGTGCTGCGTGCCTGCTGTGCTGTGCCTGCCGCAGTCGGCAAGATTACCGGCAAGGAGGGCCTGGTGTTTGAGGGGCGCGCGCTGTGCTTTGACTGCGAGGAGGACATGATTGAGGCCCTGGAAAAGGACTCCAGCCAGTTCCGGGTGAGTCTGGCTTGGGTGAGGGCGCATGGAGGGAGGCATGAGTGAGGCTATGCCATACCCCGCCCATGTGCAGGCACAGCAGCCCTAGTGCAGCAGCTGCGAGCTGTATTCGATCTTCGTGTTGCATGCTTGAGACCCAGGCAGAAGGGCCATCCCCATGCTGTGATCTGGCCGGTACGTGCTGCGGCACTCTGCCCCCGCTGCTCATGCTCTGCCACGCTGTGCCCCCCCCCTCTTGCCATGCAGGGCGCCGTGGTGGTCATTCGGTATGAGGGCCCCAAGGGTGGCCCGGGCATGCCCGAGATGCTGACCCCCACCTCCGCAATCATGGGGGCGGGCCTGGGCAAGGAGTGCGCGCTGATCACCGACGGGCGCTTCAGCGGCGGCTCGCACGGCTTTGTGATCGGCCATGTGTGCCCCGAGGCGCAGGAGGGCGGGCCGATTGCGCTGGTGAGCCTGGGGACGGGTGGGGGAGGGGTGTTGCGTGAATGCCAGAGAGGGAGATGTCCCGGGGGCCGGCGGCCTTGGCGCTGATGGTTCGCTGTTGTGTTAGGTCGAACCCTAGTATGGAAGCCTCAGTTGAGGCCTTGCGGAAGCTGATGACAGTAAGAACGAGCACAGCATCTCTTGGCATATCGTCCCCTGCAATCTCCCCATGCCCCTCCCCGCAGCTGCAAAACGGCGACCTGATCCGGATAGACGCCGAAAAGCGCAGCATGGACGTGCTCAGCGCCAGCGCCAAGGAGATGCAGCAGCGGCGCACAGCGTGGAAGGCGCCGCCCCTCAAAGCCAGCAGCGGCACCCTCTACAAGTACACCAAGCTGGTGGCACCCGCCTCCAAGGGCTGCGTCACCGACATATGATGGGGAGGGTTGGTGCTTGGGAGGGGTTTGGGGGGCCTTGGGGGAAGAGGGGGGGGGCCCTGCTGGTACGGTGGGTGTGGGTTCCCCAAGCAGCTGCATGGCTGGTGGCGAAAAGGGGCCGTGAGTTGTTTTTGTGCCAGTGGAGTCTGCCAAAACAGCAGCCCCCACGCTTGGCGGGCAGTGCAGCTAACCTTTTGCTGGCGTGTTGCTTGCAGCAGCAGCACCAACTTAGGCAGCTTGCTGCTGTGAATTATATAGGGTGCAGCTTGGACACAAAGTAGGGTGGCATTCGTTGTACGCAGCCTGTGACTGGCATGTATAGGTATAGTTGCAGTAAAACATGCACTGTGAGGGTTACAGAATTTGTAGGCTGCACTGGAGGAGCGTGGCAGCTGACAAGAATAGATTGTTAGCTTAAATTGCATGCTTGCAGAGTCACGCAACATGGTTTCAGTTCAGTGCTACCATTTTGAAACCAACATTTTTAAAAATGTTGGTACCACCCTTCGCCCATGTGTCATGTGGAGGCATGCTTCAAACCCACAAAGTTTCTAGCCTGCTGCTTGCAACGCATGCTATGCCGCACCTGGCAGCATCACAGCCCAGCAACGGCGGTTGCAGCTTCCCGAGATCCACCGATCTGAGATAGATGCATCAAGGCATGAAATAACCAAGGACGCCACGTAGCTTTATAAGGCATCCTACAATTCTATGTATGCTTCCTCAAAGACTGACAGCGGCAAAGTGATGCATCCAGCAGCTAGGAGAAACCTGCCCCTGGCGACCCTGCCCCTCCTACATCTAGAAGCTCGCTGCCTCAAGCCAGCCTGACTGACTTCTCCCAGTGCTGAGACTCCGCCCAGGGGGGGCATGCTCAGAGACCAGGCAGGCCCCTTTACATCACCTGCCCCCAACGCAGCCCTCTATTAGGTACAAATCAGCGCTCCGCATGCCTCAAGCCACAACCCCCCCTCACTTCTTGCCAGAGGCGGTGACATTGAACTTGAAGAAGATGATGTCACCATCCTTGACTTCGTACGTCTTGCCTTCTTGCCGGTATTTGCCTGCCGCCTTGACCGCTGCAGCAAGGGAACAGGACATGCTGTCGCGCCTGTAGGTAACAACCACGAGGCTTTGCTCTGGATTGGGCCTGCCCCAGGAGAAGTACATTCCAGCTGCAACACTGTTTCCCGAATGAACCTAGCAAATTACGTACAAAGATGTGTGTTTGCAGACTGACCAAGCTAGAGGGGCACTTGCCAGCCCTTGAGCACGCGGGGTCTGAGGATGGGCGCTTACCTTGCTCATTGCCCAGCTCATGCAGCTCGTCATAGTGCATGACTTCGGCACAAATGAACCCGCGCTCGAAGTCAGAGTGGATGGCACCCGCTGCCTGCACAGGCAGGCACGGTCATTTGCTTGAAAGAGAAGGCAGCGTGACAGCGGCGACCCAAGCCCTAGCCAGGCCCGCATATGTACATCATGCTGGGCAGATCTGAAACGAGTGGCACAACGTCAGGGAGCAATTGCAGGACTTGTCAGCACAGTCACACCTTGGCAGTCATACTGCTGCCCCAAGGCCCCGATACAACAGACCAAGCACAGGGCCCTTCCACTTGAGACACCCTGGGGGCCCAGCCGGGGCTGCAGCCCCCCTCACACAGTGCGCACGGCGTTCGGTGGCACGCCCAAGCTAGAGCGCAGACACTCAGCCCCCATGACCCACCTGCGGCGCCTTGGTGTGCCGCCGAATCTGCCAGCACTTGACCTCATCCGGCCCCGCGGTGAAGAAGTAGATGAGGTGCACCGCCTTGAACCCGGTCACGATGATCTTGGGCAGCGCTGACGTGGCGCCCACCTGGCGGCGGGAGGGGTGAACGAGCGGAGGCAAGGGGTTACACGACAATCTTGGCTGAGGCCGGGGCTCTGGGCGAGCTGGTAGTATCCACAGGGCAGGCACATGTAGCGGTGCAAGCTGGTTCAAGTCAAGCATATTGGGATGCTGACTATCGAATCCAGGCTGTTGAGAGGATACCGTACCACCACCAGTGTCCTTCCATTGTCAAATCGATACCGAGCACACACAGGTATATGAAGGGTGGTGTGATCTGGCCGTACCTCTTTACAGTAGGCCTCCTTCTCATCCTCCGGCATGTCAAACAACTTGTTCTCCAAGGCGCCGCTGAAGGGGATGATTGGGTCGCCGCCGTGCTCCTGCGCGTGAGCCCAACCAGGTGCAAAGCTTGCAACTTCTGGACTTTCATCATGCAGTTTCACATGCTAAATAATGACATGTGATATGAAGCGGCATGCGTGCCGCAGCTGGATAAGAGGAGTCGGTGCACATTACGATGCTGCTTCTCATAAAACAAACGTGACGCATCCCAGGCAGGCAGGGTTCCTCTGCAATTGCAACAATGGGAGGGAACGCTAAGGTAAGACATTCATACCTGCACCCATGCTGCAAGCTTTGCTAGCCACTTGTTCTTCTTGCGGATGTAGTCCTTCTCACTCAAGTTGACCAGGTACACCACTGGCTTGGCGGAGATCAGCTGCAGAGCAGCGCAAGCGACAAATGGAGAGATGCATTATGTCAGCAATCTGCGCGCCAAGACGGACGCATGTAATACCCGACCGCAACCTTAGAAGAGTGTGTAAAACGCCGTTGTGGAGGCTGTACACCCAGTGTCCAGCTACCATAGAAAATTGTATCATCATGGAAGGTGCAAAAAGTTGAACCCTTGGAGCCAGCCAGGAGGAATCCTACGAGAACCCTCAGGCATGCTATCCAAGCACCGATTACGGTGGGACGGTGCGCTGCTGGGTTTCCCCCCTGACGCGTTGCCGCCCTCATCATCGCTACTCACGCCCAGCCTCCGCATGAGCGATTGCAGCGACCATAGCCTTGCTGTGGACACGCCTTTCAGCGAGCTCCGCAGGGCCTGACCAGTGCCACGGCCCTTCCGCAGTTTGCCTCCGCTCGGATGACAGGTGGACGCTGCCCCACCCGGCGACGGTAAGCGCTATTTTCAACGATTATATACGGCACAGGGAGTGCTCTCTCTTTCCGCCGGATCGAGTCGCACTTACCACCATGATGTTTTTTCCCTTTTGCTCCCCTAACCCGTTAGACACCTCGAGTGAATAGCGCGCAAACCCTTCTCGAAGGAAGGCTCCCCACTTCCCCCCCAACCCACCCACCCACACCATCCACACTACACATGCACTGCCCCCATCAACGCAACAAGCCCACCTGTATGTTGTTTAGAAACTCAATCTCAGCAGTGCTCCAGTCCCCAAACCGCACGTCCTTGCCCTCTTTGAGCCACTCTAGGACATGGTCTCCCATCACAATCTCCTCTTTCTGCTCCTTCTTCAGGCCCCTGCGGCAAAGAGAGTGAGATGCGCCACAGCTAAAGCAAGGCGCGAGTCAGCCTTGGTAAATTGGGACGACGGAGGCTGGTTTTTTAAAGAGATGCCAAGCACACCACAGCTGCCAACTTCCCAGAAGGGAATGCAACACTTCAACCTGACCCGGCCAGTAAGGCCAAGCAAGGACCCTCCACCACCGACCTCGTCTGTTCACTATCTTTGAAGCAGGGTGTTATCTGCATATGCTTGGGTTACAGTAGCACCCACCACCCCAGCCACCTCTTCACCCCGCAGCCAGGCAGGCCTTCAAGCCAAGCCTGCCACTGTCAAGCAACACTCGCCAGGGGACCTGCCAGCGGCGACGCACCTTTTTTCTTGGTCCCTGATGGACTGCACGTACTTCTCTAGCCGCTCAATGTCCTTGGCACGCAGCTCGCTATGGATGATTTCCAGATCTGCATCATCAGGCGCAAGGGCGGCCTTTCTCAGTATGAAGTTGCGTGGTACACAGGCCTTCCGATGGCATTCAACGCGTCCAAAGCAGCAGCAGCCCTGGGTGTCTCTACCAGAAACGAACAGAGTCAGCCGTAGGGGAAGGGGACGAAAGGCATCGAGCTTGGCGGGTACTCCACCATGCAAGGAGCCAGGCCGAACCAGCGGGCTTTCAATGGGGGCTCGGGATGGTGCCACAACCACGAGCCGCGCTGCAGGCACGACCAGGCCCACCTCACACCCCTCACGCATGTTCACATGCAGGCTACCAGCCCTTCCCCTCTCCCAAGTGGACACCTCCCACAGAGCCCAACCTCGTTACAACTGGGAACCTGGCCGGCCCGCCCCTGGGCACACCAAACCATGCAACTTGAGGCACCAAACCCCACAACATCCACCAGCCAATGTCCACCATCCCCACATGCCCCGAAACTTTGCAAGTGAGGAAATGTTTAGGCCTCCACATACTCAACCTGTGAGTCATCCCCCCACTCACCCTCCACTGGGTTTACACGGTCCTCCACATGTACCACATCTGGGTCCTCAAACGCTCGACACACGTGGATGATGCCATCTACCGCCTGCATGCAGCAGCCAAGCGCATCCCTCGACAGGACCCTCGAACAGCTTTGGCAAGCAACATGCAGCATGACACCTTGGACGCTACACAGCCCAACAGTGCACCTCTCCCAGCTTATACACTCACTAATAGCTGAGGTAGTACCGCAGCAGGTCCGCTCCCTAAGCTCCCTTACCTGCCCCTCTGGACCCAGCCCACTTTCTCTCCTGCCCACGGCCCCCGGGCCAGTCCCCCTGGTTCAACGCGCCCACCCATCTACCTTCGAATGGCATTGCCCGGGCCGAGCCATTCCTCCTTCAACATTTTTTCGTAACCTGCCCAACTCCTACCACACCACCACTTTTTCCCTTCACTTACACCTGCCTGGATCTGGGTGGGGAAAAAGGAGCATTGTCCAGCCCTCTTCCTGCCTCCGCTTCATGGAAACACCCCCGCCCAATCGTCTCTTCCCCAGCGCCTGGCACCCACCTGGATGTGCGAGAGGCAGGCGTTCCCAGGCCCCTCCCCCTCCTTCCCATCCTGAAACCGCATATGCCCAGCGCCAGGCACGCACCTGTATGTGTGAGAGGAAGGCGTTGCCCAGGCCCTCCCCCTGCGCCGCCCCCTTCACCAGCCCCGCAATGTCCACCACCTCCAAAAAGGCTGGCACCTCGCTCTTGGGCTTGTACAGCTGGCACAGCCACCGGAAGCGGTCGTCCGGCACGTTCACGCGCGCCTGCAGGAAGGGGGCGGGGCAGAGGCGCGGCCGGGGGTGGCAGCCAGGTGCTGGAACCGGGTGGCAGGGTCCCCACCACCAGCGTGTAAAGGTGCTGGTGCTTTGAGACCTCCCCCCAACAAGCCTTGGGAGAAGAAGAGCTGGGAGCTCTATCTGGAAGAGCTGGGAGCTCTAGCTGGGCATACAACATCATGCTGCTTTAGCCTGCCGCATGGGAAGCTGCATGCTTGCCCTCGCTAGCGCGACTACCAGCTGCATGCCTCGGCACAGGGAGCGGTGCTTGGGGCTTAGCAAGAGGCTGAGCTGAAGCAGGACAAATGTCACTGAGGCACTACCCAGCCGGCACGCCGCCCCTTCTGGCCTGCCCAACTCCTGATCTGCCCTGCTCAAGGCATCCTCACTTCAACTTCAAAGGCCGCTGCCTGCCCTGCTGCACTGCGTAAGTGCGGGCCACACCCGGCTGCCTCAACACTTCATGTGAAGTACACATGGGTCTCAGGCCTTTGCATTATTATGCAGCATTATTATGCACAGGCTAGCCCGCCAGCCAACAATCTATCTCGCCACAAGGGCCAGCTCCCTCCATCTGCAAGCCCCACAGGTTACAGCTGCACAGGGGCAGCAAGCCCCTTCCAAGCCCCGCTTACCGCGTTGGGGTCAATAGTGCAGAAGGGGAAGTTCTCAGCTGGGATGCCCATCTTTGTGAGCACATTAAAAAGGGTGCTCTTGCCAACATTGGGCAGCCCCACTATGCCGACCTGCAAGCCCCATGACGAATGCTTTGGTCTAAGCAGGCTGTCTGTACACTGACTGTCAGAGGTAAACCCAGCAAAACCCCCGCAAAGGGAATCTGTGGTCCAAGCGAGGCTGGGGCACCATAGTTTAGCAGCCATGCTAGCTGTCAGGGAGAGGGGCTGCACCTTAAGGTTGGACTTGAACCTGTACAGGAATACAGTGGCGGGTCAGTAAGCCGGAAGGCAGCAAGATAATATCCACATGCCACCAAAAACCCGACATGCAGGCAGTAGTACCTGCCCAGGAGAGGCCTCTCCTTAACCTCTTCCTTCTTCTTAGGAGGCATGCTAGACCTAGTTCTTCTACTTGAAAGGGTGAAGCGGCAAAGGAGCGCGACTTGCTAGCCCCGATGCAAAACGATCGCCCGATGTGCTTAAGAAAGGAGGAGTGGGGCTGTAAGATGTTCGACGCAATATACAAAAGTAACTTCATCACTCTTGCGTTGGGGCTGGATAGAGTACAGCACGCAGTACCGCCGCCTCAGGAAGCTTGGGATCTCCGGGCGCCAAGTCTCAGAAATCCCTGTGGGGCCCCCCACCCTCCCCCGCTGGTTGATCTGCTGAAGACCTCACCGTGTTGCTTGCATACATTGCCAACTGATCAAGCTTGCCGCCAAGAAGAGCTTTCAGGGGCTAGCTTGTGGAGTTGCGAGCCACATAGACATCATCATGCAGCAGTAAGTTAAGAATCCGTCTGGTGGCCCAACCTTGCCAGTTCAGCCAGGTAAACTTACGTTCTAATACTATCAAAACGACCTTGCAGGACTTGTAAGCTCCCGAGGTGCACCTTCCGTGCTGGCTGGCAACATCCCAGCAAACAGGCGCAGGTAGGAGTCTCAGTTGGTACGCTTCCACCTCGTACTGGTCCAAGGGACATCGCATCGTGCTTTGTGCCCACGGGCAGTGCCTTTGGTAGCTAGACAAGCAGGCACAGAGCTGCCCAAGGAAAGAGGAGCCGCAAGTTTCATACTCCTCGCTTCCTTCCAACTGGGCAGGTGACGGCCAGGCGGCTTTCGCTGCAAGTCAGCGCAGCCTCAGTTTCCTCCAACGACTTTAAGACAGGGATGACCATCGAGTTTGACGGCGCTCCTTACCGGGTTGTTGGTGAGCGCTGGGGAGCGGCTTTGCATCAGCTTTCCGGGCCTATAGGCTGCGTGAAGCATGCTGACACACTAGCAGATTGCACTTTTGTTACCATTCAGTTCCAGCTGCTGCGTGCTTGGCACTTCCAGTTGCACGACCTGCCCTGCACGTGTTACACAGCAGGGTTCATTCACTTTGTGTGTTCCATCGAGCGTACCGACCAAGCGGATACGGATGCACGTTGACTAGCCTGAGTACCCCTAACAAGGCCAGCAATGGCACCTAACTTGTCCCCTGCAGAGTTCCTACACGTCAAGCCTGGGAAAGGTGCAGCCTTTGTGCGGTCCAAGCTGAAGAACTATGTTACCGGAAATACTGTGGATCGGACCTGGCGGGCGGGGGAGACAGTGGAGCTAGCAAATGTGGAGAAAAAAGACACACAGTTCACGTACGAAGACGGTGATGAGGTGGGTGATGTGCTATGCTATGCGTGCTGTGCTGTGCACTGGTCTGTGATGCGCTGCACCTAATTTTGTGTATATGTTTAATTGCTGCAGTTGAGCATTGCTGGGCCTACCTATGTTGCCTCGCCTCACTCTCCTCCTTCATGTCCTTGCTAATTGACTGGTTGCCACTTGTCTTCTGCTTGCAGTGTGTTTTCATGGTGAGTGGCGGGAGCGCCTGTTGGCCAGGATGATGGATGGCCAAGTGCCAGGGATCTTGTTGCGGAGTCGGCTGGCTTGTCTCGATAGCAAGGGGACCGGTCACACCTGTGCTGGACTGTTGAAACCTACAGCATGCATATGCAGGGAGTTGTGTGACTCAGGCAGCGGGGTGCCCTTGTGCCGCCAAGGTACCAGCCCTTGGGTGCTAGCTGGGAGTGTGGGTGTTCGTTCGCGTGTCTGCAGCATTTGTTCTTGTCTACAATGTATGTGTGAGTGAGCCTTGCAGGACATGTCCACATATGAGGAGACGCGGCTGAGGAAGGACTCAAGCACCTGGGGGAAGTATCTCAAGGAGGGCATGTCTGTCGCGCTGCTGCTCTGGAATGGCAAGGTGGGCTGGGTTGGTGGATGTTGGGGGCCTTCTCTGTTGACGCTTGGGGCTGCTGGGTGGTGGGGGCTAGCAAGGCCAGCCTGCGAAGGAGGGGGATCGCCTACTGATAGTGTGTGATATGTGCACGTGTGTGCCTGAAACTTTCCCCCTGACAGCCGCGGACCTGGGTGGCGTGGGACGTAATTCTTCTCGCTTGGGAGGTGGCCGCCTTGTGCAGTTGATAGCCCTCTGCCACCTCTCGCTCCAGTGGACCACAGGAGTCTCCCCACGGATCCTTGAAAGCGTCTTGGGCGGAGGCTTGAGTAGGCAACCCCACCCCTACCTAGTCCATCCCAGGCACAGGGCCAGGGTATCACACCCCCGTTGGGTGCGCAACCCCCACCCAAGTAGCCCCTGTTGGAAGAAATGGGGTTGTCACCGTGGCAACCAATCTGTTGCGCTGGGAGGTTAGTGAGCAGCTAACCCACGGAGTGACACTCCCGCCCACCTTGATAACAACGCGTGCAGGTCATCACGGTCGACCTGCCGTCGTCTGTGGACCTAGAGGTGGTTGAGACCGACCCTGGCGTGCGCGGCAACACGGCCTCCGGCGGCAGCAAGCCAGCCACGCTGGAGACGGGCGCGGTCATCCAAGTGCCGCTCTTCATCAACGGTGCGCGGTGGTGGTGCGAGGTTGCAACCGCTGGGCTTGGCTGTCGATGGTAGTGGCGGCAGGCAGTGTGAGCCGCGGGTTTGGCTGCTTGTGGCTAGCAGGGCCGCGTGCAACGAGGGGCGCCCGAAAGGGTGGCGGCCCGGGGCACCGGCTGCGGGTTGCTTTAAGACTGTATACACCCCTGGGGTTAAGCTCCTTCTCCCTTCCTCCTGTCTGTGGGCCTGTAGGGTCCTCTGTCTAGTTGCTTGCACCGCAGTGGTAAACATCCAGGGCAGCTTGTTTTGCTGGGTTGAAATGCTGCCTTAAGTTGCCGGCTGTTGGTTTGCAAGACTAGGGAGCAGTCGCAGCACAGTCGCTTGGTGGTTAGTTGGCACTGGCCTCTGATGCCTTCTGCAGTTGGTGAGAAGATTAAGGTGGACACCCGCACGGACTCTTACCTCAGCAGAGCCAACTAGATGAGTGGGGTGGCTCAGATGGCGTGCACGTGACAGCAGGACGTTTAGGGGCTTCTGCATCGTCGACCGAGGGCAGCGAGGAAGCAGGGGCTGCAGTGGCCACCCCTGACAGCCCTTGATCAGTGGGTGGTGGCAGGCTGTCTATGCAATAGTACACTGCCAGAGAACCTGACTGGCCAGGGCCCTGAGGCCTCTAAGGGTGTGTGTGAAGCGCCTCTACCAGTGGAGCTCTCCCAGGTTGTCGACTCCTTGATGTTAGTCATCCTGGAGTAAGGGGCTGAGGTGGTGGAGCCGCAGGTAAACGAGGGTGCTCATAGGCTCATGACTGGCAAGGGTTGTATGCGCGCCCGTACTACGCTTAAAACTCGGGTTTTGTTAGGCAGCGATGCTTGACGACTGCTACTAGCCCTGGCCTTGCATGCATGGTCAGCTGCAGAGTACTTGTGACGTGGGTGCTAGTTGCAGTTGCACTGCTGTGTTCGTTGTACCCACCCTTTTGGCCCCAGGATTTGGGGCAAGGCCTTTCCTTTTACTCTTTCATGAAGGTCGCACGTTTCCACAGCAAAATGTATCCCAGTTATTCAAAAATAGGCCAAGCACTGTCAGGCCTTGAAAGAGAGCAATGAAGAAGGCGCAGGGCACGCAGACTTTAAAGGTATGTGAGCTAACACAAAAGCCCGGGAGGCTAGCAGGAAATTAACGTTTTTGGCAAGGTATGATTGGGCGACCTGCCAACATTGGTGGCCCGGCGCACAGGCACATGGGCCACTTGTTGAAGCAAGGACCCAGGCAAACCAGCGAAGAGCACGACATCACAACAGGAAAACATGGCCCTGGTGACTGGAACACCCAAGAAGTGGAAGCAAGTCAAGGGGAGGAGAGGCAGCTCCCAGTAACCGGGAACATCCAGGCAGCCCATACCAGAACATATGTGGCATCTGGTCAGGCAAGGCACCCCTCCCAGGCGCCAGCGGCAGCTCCAAGCGGCCCAAGCTGCTGCGAGGAGAGGACATTTGAACAGCAGGGTCACAAATAATGGCCAATGCTCTAAAAATGAAGTGCTAGGTGTTTTGTCAAGTGTCCTCGCACCACACACTCCCGACTCCTCATCATCGCTCTACCAAACTCTGATGGGCCCACTCAGGTAGCGGTCCTGGTTGCCAGCCTCAGAGCTCAGTGTCAGCAGGGTAGGAGCCCAGGACGCGCAGGAAGGGCGCAATCTCCTGCACAAAAAAGAAGGCAGACCTCTGAGGTGTCTTACACTAATGATCCCCCAGCGGACACAACCCAATGCCGAGCGCAGGGCACCAACCAGTATGCATGAGCCGCATCATGCTTAACAACAAATAGGCGCCAATTTAATGCTATACAAAACATCGCAGGTGAGACCTCTGGCTCGTTTATTGTTAGTCCAAGCTACGCATACCGGCCACATTTGGCCCTGTAACCCTGCACCGTGCTCTCTTCTCTTGCGGCACCCCTCCCTGTGTACTCGCACTATCGATGCCTACTGGGTCGACTTCTCTTCCAGCCCTTGCAAAAGCAAGGCTCCACACCACAGTGGCAATGTGTTATGACCAGCTACAGGGCTGAGCAGGCACTTGCCTGGAGGTGGCGGAGGGCATTCTGGCACTGGGGGTCCGCCAGCGAGCCAGAAAAGTCGATGTAGAACAGGTAATTGAAGGCACGGGTGCCGGAGCCGTTGGCAGTCTGCATCTCAATGGCAAGTAAGCCACTAGGCTTAGCCCTGCTGTCAACCCTGGAAGCCCAGGGCAGACTGTGAGGCTAGTAGCACACTGCGGGCAACCTTTTGTCCTAGTCCTGCAAGTGAGGCACCTAAGAAGCACTTTGATAGGCATTGGCTAATCGTTGTTGCGCAATACACCACACACACAAGAGAACTCGTCACCCCCAGTTCATGCTCCTGGAGCCTGCCTACCTCGGCAGAGACCACAATCGGCTTGGAGCGCATGGGGCGCGACTCGATCTTAGTCATGTTGATGTCACGCAGTGCAAACACACTCATTGCCTTGAACAGCTGGCCAGGTCCCTGCATGTCATCCAACAGTGTGTTGCATGCACAACATTTGCAGCAAGCAGCTGTGTGACTATGTGTATTACAGTCAGCAGGCTGCAAACCGCAACTCACATGCATGCACTCACTGGGCTGGCTGGCAGGTGTGGAAGGGATGGAGCCATGATACAAGCAGATAGTCATCTGCAGCACGAGCCCAAGAGCCTGGCACACGCCGCAGCTGCTGTGCGGCTCCCACATGCGCTACCCCTGCCTGCAGCCATGACCTGCCCTCGCCGCACCTCTTGCAGCGAGAAGACGATAGAGGTTTTCCAGCGCTGGCCGCCGGCTGACGGCACCGTGGACACAAGCGGGTCCCTCGACAGCACCACAAAGCGGGTGATGTTGTCGGTCATGTCCTACACAGCACGTGCAGGGTGGAAGCATGAACAGGCAAGCGGTTGGGTGGGGTGGGCTGCCACAGTCCATGCAAGGCGGCCCTGTTGTCAGACTGGTTCTGCTGTCAGACCCCACATGGGAACTGCCCAGTGGCTGCATGCCCAAACGTGAGATAGGGGCGGAACGGTCACCTGCTGCCGGCATTACACCGGGCACGCAGGCACAGTGATAGGTGGCCCACCATCGCCGGCAAACCCTAACCCCAACTTCAAATGGGTTGGCAGGGGTGGAGGGCCAACCGATGGCCCCACCTTGGCTGGCCCCTTGGGCGAGCCTGAGCTGCCTGCCCTGCTTGCTATGCATCCCCACCCAACCTTCACCCTGCTGACCTGGATGCCCTCCTCCAGGATCTCAAGCCCGTACAGCTCCGCAGCCCGGCGGGAGGCCACCGCACCCACGCCCCTGCAATGCAGGCCAAGCAAGAGCGCGCGGTGAGCAGCACGCTTGGCAAGGGCGCCAGGCGGCCCGAGCGCTGCCTGCAGCACAGGGGCACCAGCACGATGGCTTGGTGCACTTCTAGCAGTTACGCTGCGTGCATGCAGACCACCATTGCCTCCCTGCGACCCACACTGCACGCCTGTTGCTACATGAGGGCGGACCAGGGATTGCCAGTATGCCGCCTCCGGCAGCTGGTCCGCAAGCAATGGCAGCATTTGAATTGTGGCAGATGAGGCATCACAGGGCACTGTAAAACATGGGCACCAGCGGGGACTCACTCCAGCTGCTGCTCTGCGATTTGCTTGGCCGCCCCGGCCGTGTCATCTACAGCTTCTCGAACCACGCCGGGCATCCGCCGCAGGTAACCATCCACCTGCAGGCACTCACTTCTACCATTCAATATCATCATATACACCAGCTTTGTAAGAGGTGCCATCCATGCCCTCCTTGAGTACACACACGAGCCACGGCAGGCATCATTGATATGTGCAGGAAGTACTGAGTACACAAGCTGGGGCAGTGGGCCGATGCAAGGAGTTCAGCTAGCAAATGCTGAACAGGCATACCAAACCACCCTCAAACAACAACCTATCCTGATCGAGAGAGCCTTGACGGTACGAGCTCCTCTGAGCGTCGAGGGCTCGCACCAACATTGCCAGTGTGGCCATGCTTTGTGAGACTGTTGAGACCACAATGAAAAGCATTGGATTGACACACCTGCGCCAGCGCCTGCGGATGACTCATCACCCGCCGCAAGTCCGCTTTCTTGGTCGCCGGCAGCGCCATCAGGCAGTGGTTGACGGACACTGAGACCTCGCCCACGATATGCAGCCGGTAGCGCAGCAGCAGGTCGTACACGGCGTGGATAGAGCCCCCCAGGGAGTTCTCCACAGGGAGCACCGCCCGCTCGGCCATCCACTGCACACGGAAGAATAAGGCATGGAGGCTGAGAAGAGACATGACCGCCAGGACGGTGTGGGGGAGTACTGATACCACAAATCATGCTGGATCGCCTGCCTCAGGAGAAAATTTCGTGTACTAGTAACACGAGCTTGGCAGAATGGGGATGAGACTTCCAGCAGCACCGGTTGTTCAAGAGTCTGTGAGGAGGAGGCAGCGGCGATCAGTGGTGCTGGTAAGGTCCATGCTGACCATGCCCTGCCAGGCGAAGGCGGCTGTGCCAGCCCTGCGAGGATCACCAGCGCTTGAGAGGCACACTGCTCCTGCTGCTCTTGCTCCGCTTTGTAGTCTTCCATCAGTTGGCACAGTAGCCCACCTGTGAGAGGGCTTGGAAGGCGACCTCGAACTGCTCGCACGGCAGCGGCTCCCACCCTGGGCAGGCTTTCAATGCTGCTGACTCTGAGTAAGCGCCGGGAACGCCCTGATAGGCCACCCGGTCCACTGTTGTGTACGAGTCGCCCTCCGTGTGCGCCTGGAGTGGGGCAATAGGGCAGCATAGTCAGATGGTGGTATGCGGTTAGTCTAGGCTGCTGAACTTGCACGGCAGCAGGGGCGAGGGTATGGAGATGGCATAGGCTGAGAGTAGCTGGAACGCCGCTCGGACAGTGCCACTCAGCAGTGTTGGGGTAGCATTTACCCTGCGTGTGAGTCTGGAGGCAGCACAGGGGCAGGGGCAGAGTCTAATGCAGGAAGAAAGGGGCCTTGGCGGCTTTGTAGAAGGGCAGCCGGCGCATATCGGCAAGCAACTATGGAAGACTGGCTGGGACAGTGCTATCCTGAGTGGCAGGACAGGCTGGCTGCCGGTGCATATTGGAGGGAAGTAAACATTGTCAGGGCTGCTCACGAACAGGTGCAGTGAGAGGGATGCATACGCAGGCCTAGTCCAGCAAAGTGCAAGTGGGATACCACCCACCGCTGCACCAGCCACTCCACCAGCAGTGCTTGTAAGCCCCGCAAAGTTTGCATCACAACACCGGCCATCACTCTGCCGCTGATCAACTCCCACTCCTCACCAATCTAGTCTGAACCGCTGCCACCCCCTGCGGACCTCACCTGCGTCCCCACCAGCTTGTTCATAAGAGCCGCTGTGACAATACTTCCAGGGGCAAGAACCTGGCTGCTGCGTGTCCTTGCCTGCGCTCCGGCAAACACAGCAGCATGCGGTGCAACAGCTGCAGCTGCTATCGGCGCTGCAGAGTTTCTTGGTGGCTGCGCCACCAGCTGGCCGCCTAGGCTATTGCCTTCACTGCTGCCACTGCTGCTGCTGCTGCTTGCACTGCTGCCGGCTTGCTCAAGCGTTGGTAGGCCAGCAGGGTTTGCTGCCTGGTGCTGCTGCAGGGTCGCTCCAGCACTGCTGCAGTGTGGTGCACGGGTGGGTGCATGCCGCCTGGCCAAGCACTGCCGCTGCTGAGGCAACAAGCGTCGCCCTGATGAGGTGATACTGACTTGCATTTCCTCTGGTTAGGTTTCCTGACTCCCAACCCTTGCAATACTGTATGAAGCAGTTGTTGGAAGGCACCTGATGACCGCTGCTTTTGAGTCCAGCTATCAGTACAACGAGGTCTAGACGTGTTGCCAGTAGCTTGGTGAACGAGTATCTTATCAACAGGGCAGTGCTAAGGCGCGTGATCAGTAACTCTGAATAGACTGTGGGGGATTGCCACTAAAATGCACGAAACCCCAAGGTCCACGCTGGCTCGACCTGAATGTTCCCCCAGGACTGATCTTCTTGTGAGAGTGCCCAATTACCCCAGCGTTAATCCGAGTTGAACTTATTCGTGGGGAGGTCACGATCAGGGACTCATGGGTGCCTTGGTTTTGCCCCGTGCTGGGCAGCCTGGTCTGCTTCAAAGACCTAGATGTGCTGCACGCTTACCACGGGCAACCTTGAGACCCCTGGCACTGCGAGCACCTGTTCTCCATGCATCTATAAAACCGAAACAGCCCTCGGGTTGGCGCGTACAGCAGCCAAGGTGCGAAAGTGATCACAGTTGTGGAGCTGCACCGGTGGATACTGTTTTGGATGCACCCAGGGTGGAAGCTCGTGGATGCAGGCGTGGAGTTCAGTGCGCTGGCTCGCCCAAGGAGGACGAGGTTGAAACTCTGCCTGCACTGACAGCTCTCACCGAGTCTGAGGTGAGCTGGGGAAGGGGAGGGGGGGGGGGGGCTCCAACGTCTTTTTAGAGTTGCAGCCTGCAGTCGCTGCACTGCCAAGGACCACAGCGTCACCTGCGCCTTGCATTGCTGGTTTCTGGGAAATATGGTCCACATGTATAAATTGTAGATGTCAAGCTGCAGAAGTGTGGAGGTTCCACATCCATAGGTCAGGCCTATGGTTTTGGGTCGTATTTCCAGCCACCTTGGACATAGGGTACCAGGTAGCACGTCAAGCTATTGGCCTGCTTGAGAGCAACAGTCTGCCCCCTGGGGCTGCGCTGTCTGCGGCCGCTGCCATTGGCGGTGGGTATGGCAAGGCTGAGCCGCCCACTGATAGGACAAGTGGGGAACGGCTTGGATCCGTGCCCACCAACTGCCGCGCGCTTCCTGCTGCCGCTGCAGCAGCTTGCTGGGTATGACGAGGGTGAGTCATCCTACGACGAGGAGGAGGTGGAGAACAACCCGGAGCTGCACCCGCTCAAGGAGGCACTGCAGCGGGCCAGGGCGCGGAGGGAAGAGGCCACCAGCATTCGTGAGGCGATGGAGGCAGAGGTGGGAGAAGGGAGCCCGAGTTAGAGGCAAACATCGATTCGGTTGTATGGACGAAGGCCGGGGCAATATGGGTGGCAAAGATGGGTGGAGGCGATGGGGGTAGGGGCAGGGGCACTGTTCGGGTCAGGGCAGGTGGGCGACTGCCGGCCGCCGTGGGTGGTGCCAGCAGAGGTAGGTGGGAAAGAGGGGCAGGGATCAGATGTTTGATCCAGGCCAGGCCCAGGTGGGCAGAAGGCCACAACCGACACCAACATGGTGGATGCCCAGGTGGCAGACGGGGGGATGCCTGTGGGTGGGCATCAGGGCAATGTGTGGTGGGTGACAGCAACTGGGCTGAGGGACAGGCTAATCAGTTGTGAGGGGAGGAGAAGGCTGGGCGCCGCCTCACGCTGCAAGGGTCAATCTGGGGTGCTGCCTTGCTGTAGGGTGCGAAACCTGGTGCCAGAACTGCTTGCACCACACTATCTACGCATTATAAACCGTCCGGACGGGGTGGTGCATGCCATTAAGAATTGGTCCTTGATTCTTGTGGTTTGTGGGCATAGTACATCCTGGCTTTTGTTGGCCCCATTTGGGGGACTCACGGCAGCATGGTCAGGTAGCGGTACGCTGTTAGACTAGACTAGACGATAAATCTTTAGCTCCTCTCTTTGCTACCTGTTCAGTTTCATGGCTGGGCCGGCCGAGGGCGGTGACTTGGCTGGCCGTGGAGGCACCAGGCGCATGGCACCCTAACTACCACCCATCGTGCTCACCCTGGCTTACCTTCGCTACTGACTGCTAGTGACCTGGCATGCACGCATGCAGGCCCAGGGTTTTAGTTACTTGTTTATTTGTTTAATTATTAATGTATTGCAGGCCCAGGAGGTGGCCCAGCTGGCGGTGAATGCCCAGGAGGGTTTCCAGAAGGTCAAGGGCTCGCTGGAGACCACGAGTGCAGAGCTCAAGGCGGCGGAGGCGGCGGTCCAGCAGGCGCAGGTGGGTGCGGGGGCTGGGAAGCCTTCTGAAGAAGAGGGTGGGTGTATTGTACGAGCTGGTTGTATCCTAGGGGGCGGGCGGGGTGGCCTAATGAAAGGAGTGAGTGGGCATGAGCTACCATGGGTCTGGACAAAGTGTGCACCAGAGGGCCCACAGGAGGGTGAGGCAACAGGGGAAGCTCACCCACTGCCTCAGGGGGGCCTACTTTGGTCGCTGGGAGAGAGTGTTTGTGGGTGCAGACATGATAGCAGGCAAGCTCTCCGTCACACTGCCAGAGGAGTGTAGTGCTGGCTGTGTGTGTGTTCCCAGGGTGCCGTGGAGGTTGTGAGGGAGCGCATGCGGGTACAGAAGGAGGAGGCGGAGGCAGCCGAGGCCGCTGCTGCCGCTGCTGTGGCCGCCGCGGCCAAAGCGGGCACAGCAGGCAGCAGCCTGGGGCAGCGCCCCGCCAGCGGTGGCACAGGGTTTGGGGTCCCCGCCGTTGCTGGCGGCACAGCTGCCGGCCAGGCTGCGCTGACGGGCATCAGCCCCGAGGACGCAGCAAAGATCGATGAGGAAAGTGCGCTGCTAGCCACGATGCTGGATGCTGGCGCAGGTCGGTAGTTGAGGCAGGGTCTATGATGCTGCAGAGTAAGGCACTGGAGTGGTTGGGTGGGGGAATTTGAGAAGTGCAGGCGGCTGGTCACTCCATGTCACCTTGGCCTGATGATGGCTGCATGACCCAGGGGTAAAGGCAAGCCTGGCCTATGGGAAGTGCGTGACTGGACGCCTGTCTCTCACATCTGGTTCTGAGCCAGGAATCACAGCAGACGGGTCCGCCTCGTTCAATCTCTTTGCAGACGGCAAGACGTGCCGGGTGGTGGTGGCTGAGAGCCCATCATCCGACCCCGGAGGTGGAACCCTGAAGCATATCAACCTGGTCCATGTCGCCATTCTGCAGATGGCAAGACGTGCCGGGTGGTGGTAGCTGACAGCACCCTGGAGGACCTGCTGTGGCAGCGGGTGAAGGAGCTGGAGGCGGCTGAGAAGAAATTGCAGCAGCTGACTGAGCAGGTGAGGTAGTACTATCAGTAGGGAGGCTGCGAGGCAGGGGGTGGATGGGGCTACAATGAAGCAAGTATAGGGCCTGGGGGTGAGCGTAGCCAATTTCGCAGCATCTGGGAAATCAGGTGGGCTATAGCTGAGGCTGCGAGCGAGGGCGTGGGTATGGTAACACCGAGGGTAAGTAGCTGTAGGCGAGTGTAGCCAAGCAACTTTTGGTAATCATGTTGCTGCTATGGTTTGTTATTGGGTACTTCATATGCCTCGTTGGTTATTCCACGACCCATTGAGTGGTGAGGATGTCTGCTTGTTGCAGCGCTCCTCCCTGCAAGCCAAGGCAGCGGCTGCCGAGGACGCGTTCTTCAAGGCGGAGGAGATTGCGAGCGCCGCCATGGAGGCGGCTGAGGAGGCCGTGAGGGATGAGATGGAGTGTATCACGGGTGGGTAGGGTACCTGTGGGGGTATCTGTTGAGTCTAACAGGGCCGCGGCGGCCGCCTTCAGTACCCCCTTCTGTACCTGAGTCGGCCTCCTGGCCAACAATTAAGCGACAGTGGGTTATGTGACTTGGGGGTTTGGGTGGGGGCTCGGGAGGGTGTGAGGGACGAAATGCAGTGCACCACATTTGGGTAGCCCGCAGTCAAGTAGCGGTACATGGTTGTTCACTGCATCTGTGCCTGCAGTCTGTTCCCCCTTCCCGCTTTTGCCTGCTTTGACGCAGCTGGCACCCGCCACACTGCTGTCTGACCCCTTTTTGTCACCTGCATTTCCAACTAAAATAGGGGTAGCGGTGTCATTCTTGGAAACTTGGGATGTTTGTGGTATGTTTGGGTATCAGTGGTTTTGTGAGGTTATAAGTGTATAAGGTTGGGAAGGCTCGTGATAAGATCCCACTGCGTTGTCTTGGAACCACGGCTGAACAGTAGCCACCAGGGAGGGCTCCTTGTGCCGAAATCGCCGTTGGACAGAAAGTTCCCTGTCTGTGCACATGGTGGCGGCCGCCGATGCGCGGCTGCGGTTACTACAAAGACCCAGCCTGATCAGCTCAAGACGGGCGAGGGTATGAGGCCTTCGTTTCAACGTATGGAAAGATTTTTGCCCAAATCTGCCAATGCAGTGGCCAAGGAGACCGAATCAGCGCTGCTTAAGGCTATTGAAGACCTGCGCTTCCTAGACGAGTCAAGCGAGCGGCAGGAGGAGAGCATTGCCCGCCGTGTGCAGTGAGTGGGGCGGCGTGGGGGAGGCGGCCGGGCCTAAACCCTTCATCAGAACCACCAAAAATTACTGACTGTCAACTAAGTTCATCAAGCAGAAGTTTCTCAAGGAAACCGATGTATGGGTTCAAGGGCGCTGGTCGCGTGTGCAAGGCGTGCAGGGTGCAGCTCTTCATATCTGCAGCAAAGAGTGGTGGCCGCACGCTAGGTGGACAATTGTGCAGGGCTCGACCCCGGCTCTTCTGCACCTGTGTTGTGCAGAAAAGCCACAGCCACACGCACTATGGACGAGGAGGCAGTCGCCGCCCTGGCAGCTGCTGCCGGCGCCGGCGCCAAGGCTGCTGCGCCTGCTGCGGCCAAAGCAGCCAAGCCAGACACAGCGCGCCAGGTTCGGGTGCTGCCAGCCTCAGCTCTTCCTTGTGCTGCGCCTGCTGCTGCTCGTCCTTGTGCTGGGCCTGTTCATGCTGGTCCTGGGGCTGCTACCTAGCCGGTAGTTGGTTGTGTACCTTCTTATTTTGTGCTGCGTGCTTTGGGTACCGTATGTCCACAAGCAAGTGTCGCTCTCCCTGGTTGTGCACGTGATGGTGCGCCCCCACATGGCCATTTCTCTTCTCTTTTTATCTTCCTCCAGGCCATCTTTGGAGGCATGCTGAGGTGCCCTTCGGCTCCTCAAATCCTTTTATACTTATTGATCACCAGTTTGCCCTGTTTGGTCTTTGCCTCCTGCCTGCAGGCTAGCGCGAAGGAGGAGGAGAAGGAGGAGCCCAAATGGATCCGCCAGCTGGCGATACTCTTCCACAAGTACAAGTATGTGCTGCTGGGCGGGGCGGTACTGGTGGCGGCGGGCGGCTTCGCGCTGCAGCAGTCAGGGGCTCTGGCTGCGCTGACGGCGCAAGCGCAGGTGCGTGAGCGGGTCTGTGGTGGAACTTTGCTGTCGCTAGGAGTATTGAGAACTCTGGGCAGCGCAGTTGGCAGGCCTGGCTGCATTGTTTGCGCAGCTGCAGGTGCACGACTCATCTCCGCTGCAGCAGCTTCACTTCGCTCCATGGATGTGACCCTGGTTTCCTAGTTCTGTCCCAAGCGTCGCTTACTGCTGCTCCCGCTAATAGCACTGTCCGCTCACTGCTGGCCCCGCAGGCCGCGGCGGCCAGCGTGGCGCGGCTGTGGTCCGTCGCCGTCACCCTGGTTCGCCAGCTGCCCTGGCCGCACATCCACGACTCGGAGAAGGGTCTGCTCCAGGCCATGCAGCTGCTGGCGGCCAGCGTGGTCGCGGTGCCGCTCATCTGCAAGCTGCCGGGCGGCTCGCCCGTGCTGGGCTTCCTGGTGCGTAGCAGGGATGCACTGGTTGTTTGAAACAAGGGAGAGTGGGGCGTGCCGATGATTTGATGCAAGCTTGCCGGCAAGTGTCGCTGTCGCTGTGGCTGGGGTTTGCCGTGCGTGGCCGGAACATGGTCTTGTGGCGGTTGGCATATCCAAATACTGGATGGGTTTGGCTCCGTCTGTCTCGTGCCTGGTGGGGACATGGTGGGTAGTGGGGTGGGGGGGGGGGGGATTCTCTCAGTCGGTGGCTCCGCCGCAACCTTTTTGTTTGTCGGGGTCGTTATTACTATCCTATTGCGGTACGAGCAGGGTTTGTGACTCGCGATTGGGTACCGTGGTCTCTACTGCTGGCTGGGACTGCGGCAGCATCTACTAGCCTCCGCTTTGGCGCGGCCACGTCATGCCGTTCAAACCCCCAGCGCAACCCCGGCTCCTCCTTCACCCTCCTCTGCTGTCCCCACAGGCCGGGGGCGCAATGATTGGGCCCTATGCCCTGGGAATTATCCAAGACGTGGAGAGCATCCGCCACCTGGCGGAGCTGGGAGTCGTGTTCCTGCTGTTCAACATCGGGCTGGAGCTGTCGTTTGACCGGCTGCGGAGCATGCAGAAGTATGTGTTCGGCATGGGCACGGCGCAGGTGAGCGGCAGTGGGTGGTGAGGCTGGTGGGGGTTGTGGAGGCCAGGGCTGCGTTGAAGTGTGTGGGAGGCTGGGGGCCTGGGTGGGGATATTGCAAGCCTGGCATAGCATGGGCATTGCACAGGGGTGAGAGTTTGACGTGAGCCTGCAAGAGTGTGGCTCTGCGAAACAACAAGGGGCACAGCTGGCAGCAGCTGCAGGGCGCCTGGGTGGCAGGCCTGGGCTGCAGGGCGGCGGCCTGGGCTGCAGGGCGGCAGCCTGGTGTGTTCGGTATGGGCTGTGCAGGGAGGTTGAGGTGGCGTGTTGGTACGGCTGGCGGTACACAACTATGAAGCGCGGCGCTAGTGGTGCCGAGCCTCTGACATTGGGGCGCAAGCTGCAGAAAGGGTCCGTGGCAGGGAGGTCCAGACTCTCCACAGGAGGATCAAGCCAGCAGCATGCACTTGAGAATGTTGAGCTGCTGCCACAGGGCACACTCCTGCCCTCACCCCCAGCGGCGGTGAAGAGTTGCCGCAGCGCACACTGCTTGCGCACAGTCAGCTGCAGGCATGGCTTAGCACCGCACGCACACCCGCACATCCCTGTGTCTCCACTGCATATCCATGGTCGTCAGCTGCAGGCATGGCTTGAACCCACGCGCACAACCCCCCTGTGTCTCCACTACATTCCCGTGGTCAGCTGCAGGCATGGCCTTAACCCACGCGCACCCCCCCTGTGGCCCTCCTCAGGTGGTCAGCACGTTGGCGGCAGTGGCCTACACCGCCCTAGCCATCACAGGCGGGGCGGTGGGCGGCCCCGGGGCCATCATCCTGGGGGGCGGCCTGGCTTTGTCCACCACGGCGGTGGGCATGCAGGTGCTGCAGGACCGAGGCGAGACAGGTGGGTGGGTGTCTTCTGGGGTGCGGTGGGGGCCAGTATGACTGGTGGACGGCTGACCAGGAGGGGGTGGGGTGGGGGGGGGGCTGGCTCTATCGACCATGGCGCTGGACATGCAGGTGCTGCAAAGATGGGGCGAGGCAGGTGCGATCAAGCAGCCAGGGAGCGCCGGTCGTGCGGCCCTGCCCAGCAGTACTTGTTTGCGTGCTGGCCGCATCACATCTCTAATTGCTGGGTGAGCAAGTCATGTGCCATGTCACACTCCCGCTCCCCCTCCCCCTTTCTCTAACTGCATGCCCTCCGTCACTCTGTCCCCGGATGCAGAGCCCCACCGGCGCGCAGAAACTTCGGTATATGTTTTGTCATATCCTATTCAACAACTGTATTCTAGCCCTTGACGATAATTCAACCCCCAACTGTACTCTATGCCAACGCAGGGTCCCGCCATGGCCGTGCCACCTTCAGCGTGCTCCTCTTCCAGGACCTGGCGGTGGTGGTGCTGCTCATGCTCATACCGCTGCTGGCGCCCAGCCCAGACCAGGGCGCGGGAGGTGCGCTGGGCTGTGCTGTGCTTCTCTGCGCTGTGCTGTGACATGCAGGCCCTGTTCTGCACGGCAAGGGGGAGTGCGCTGTGCCGTGACCTTACAAGTGTGGGTGGGCCCAGCTGGGTATGGCACTTGGTTAGCGCTTGGCGTGGTAGGGGCACTGCTGTGCATGAAGTGAATGTGCTGTGTGCTACCTTCCGTACACATTTGTTGGCACAGGTTCCTGGCCCCAATTCCAACCGCCTCCAGCCAGATGTGCTGTGCTGTGCTGTGATTTTTCTTTGATGTTTCGTGTTGGATGTTTAGGGTGAGACGTTACCAGTGCAATCCGCCTCCTGCCAGGCAAGGCTGTATGTATTAGTCTGTATATGTGTCCACTGGCCAGGCAGTGCTGACATCTCCTTAGAAGACACTACCAGGTTGGGATTTTGGGCGAAGTGCAAAAGGACAGCTGGAAGGTGCGGGCATCCTCCCACCCTTGTGTGCCTTGGTTCCCTCGCTGCAGTGGCGGGGCTGGTGACCATAGCCAAGGCGGTGGGCGTGGCTGCCGTGAAGGCAGTCATCACCATGGCAGCAATTATCTATGCGGGACGCACGCTGCTGCGCCCCATCTACCGCCGCGTGGCAGACACCCACAACGCGGAGATCTTTGCTGCTACCACGCTGCTAGTGGTGCTCGGGACGTCGCTGTTCACCCAGATAGCGGGGCTGTCTCTGGCGCTGGGAGCATTCCTGGTAGGGAGCTGTGAGAAGTGGCCCCTCAGTGATGGAGAGGGGGTGGAAGCGTGACTTTGTTGTGGTTGAAACAGACAGCGGGGCTCATGCTGCCGCTCCAGCCTGCCTTAAGGGAGACATGGGTCCTGTAGAATTATAGCAAGCCACCTGGGCGTGTGGTTAGACCAGCCCGCACACGGCACAGGTGCAATCGGAGGAGACCCTCCTGATGCCTCAAGCCAAGGGTATCGTCCTGATGGGCCAGGTTCCCCCCCTTCCCCCTGCTGCAGGCGGGCTTGCTACTTGCCGAGACTGAGTTCCATCTGCAAGTGGAGTCGGACATTGCGCCCTACAAGGGGCTTCTCATGGGGCTCTTCTTCATGACAGGTGGGAGACATGTTTTGGGCTCGAGGCGCAACAAAACATTACTAAGTGTGTCGCTGGAACGCCTTGCCATACTCTTGGTGTATAGCCATGGGTTGCCAGTAGGGTACCGGCTCCTGGAAGGGTGCTGACCGACTGTGCAGCCAGTGCAGCCGCCGGTAACATCCTTGGCAATGGAGACCCATTAGTTCTCATGCTGCCTGTGGGAGGGTTCATGCAAGGGATGGGGATGAGCCTGGGTGTAGCCGCCCAGCCCAGACGCCAGGTTTGAAGATACCGTTTGCGTGACTAACGTGAGGAGCATTACGGTGCTATCTGCAGTGGGCATGGAGATTAGCTTTGGGCTGCTGTTTGCCAAGTTCCGGCTCATCATGGGGGGCATCGCATTACTCATCGCGGGCAAGGTGGCCATCATGGGGGCGGTGGGCCAGGTGAGGGCGCTGGCGCTTAGTCACGCGGTTAGTCATGCCCCACTTGGGAAGGGTCTGCTGGAGGCAGTCGCTGTGGGGTGTGCCCTCCTTCTGGCTGTGGCCAGCCATATGGACTGAAGGCAACGGCCGTGGCCCGGACGAGGGTGGCAGTGAGTTTGTCGTCCCCTGTCATTATGTACTAGGCCACCTTGCTTTGCTTCTCAGCGGCTCAGCTGACACGATGTGGTGCTGTCCTCAAGTATGGGCCTTGTCTGCGAGTTAACGTGAAACTGAGGCTATCACTGGAGCAGGGGCTGCTTGGCTGTTCCCGTCTTGTTATTCGATCGACATGGCTTGAGAGGCCTGTTGTGTTGTGGAGAGGTCCCCCTTTGACAAATTGCTTGGTACTGCCCATCGGAACTGCAGGCCTTTGGGTTGACGCTGGTCCAGTCGCTGCGGTCGGGGCTGCTGCTGGCGCCGGGTGGAGAGTTTGCGTTTGTGCTGTTTGGAGAGGCGGTGAGTTTACCTTAGGACTCACCATAAGCAGGGGTCGCTCAATTCATGCTTTACTTCCAGGCCATCACCTTGGCTGATTGCGACGCCTAGCCTTCAGCATTTTAGGTTTCCCTAATTCCAATGGGGCATCGCATTGGGGCAGCGATTGCTCCCCGAGAACTGGCCCTTTTGAGTGGTCAGCAGCGCTGCCGATGTGAAGTTTCAGTGCGGTGCCTGCTGGGTCACAACTGGCATCATATGTAAAGGGTGGGTGGGTGGGTGGAGCATGTGTCCGTGTGCATCATGTGATGGGTGGGTGGGTGGTGCAGGTGTCCTTGGGGTATCATGTGGCGGGTGGGTGGATGTCTGCAGGTGTCTAAGGGCATCATGGGGTCCCCCCTGGCCAAGGAGCTGTACCTGGTGGTGGCGCTCAGTATGGCCCTCACGCCCTTCCTGGCGGAGTTTGGGCAGAAGCTGGCCAAGCAGATGGAGAAGACAGACATGAAGGTGGGGGTGGGCAGTGGGACAGGGGGAGCAGCGTGTTTGTGTGGGGTAGGCGTGGGTCTGTTGGTGATGGGTGTGTCCTGAGCCTGGTTACCGGTTCAAGTGGGATTGAGTGGCTTCAGCCCACCTGGGTCGTGAGGGAGCCAGTGTGTCGCTGTATGAGGGACCAAGTCTCAGCATGGCGTGGGGAGAAAGGTGGGTTTCCCATCATGTGATGATCTGCTTGTTGGTGTGCATACAGTTCGCGCCAGCAGTCATGGGCTGGGCAGGTGTGGTAGGGCTAGGCACGTATCAGAGCTTGCTGCCGACGAGGGAGGGGCTCGTCACACACCTTGTGCCTGCGGAACCCATGGCTCAGATGTAATCGATATGCGCAGACTCAGTTCGGGCTCAGTTGCCACCAGTGCCTGGACCTGTGTCGTGCAGGCGCTGCAACCCAGCGAAGGCGAGACTGCCGCCATCAGCGATCACGTCATCATCGCCGGCTTTGGGCGGGTGGGCCAGATGATTGCGCAGATGCTGTCCAAGAAGATGATTCCCTTTGTGGCTCTTGACGTGCGGACAGACAGGGTGCAGGCAAGTGTCGCTCCTCCCTTTGTCTCCGCCGTTGTTTTCCATGCGGCAGCTTCACTGCTGCTCCTTGTGCCTTCGTGGCAGCAGCACGTTGGCCTTGACGGGCTGCCGGCCGGCTGCAGGTCGTGTGCTGGTGCTCCTGCTGCAATGCCATGCCCTCGGGCCAGAGCACCCGGAAGAAAGTCCACCTGACGCCCACTGCCTACCACTTACAGCCATGGTATCCTCTATGTCCCCTATGTCAGCAGGCGGGCAAAGAGCAGGACCTCCCGGTGTACTTTGGCGACGCCGGGTCGGCCGCCGTGCTGCACGCTGTGGGCGCTGAGCGTGCCGCGTGCGCTGTGATCACGCTGGACACCCCGGGGGCTAACTACCGCTCCGTGTGGGCCATGCACAAGCACTTCCCCAACGTGCGAACATTTGTCAGGGCTCACGACATAGCCAACGGTGAGCGAGGCAAGGCTGCTTCTTCCAGCCCTTGTCCTCTCCCGTCCTGGGCAGCCCGCCCTGGGCAACTCGGCATGTTGTGAAGCGCCTCTGAGCATGGGTGTGCCTTGGTGTATGTATGTGACCTGCAGTTGGGACCTACTGTTTGTCATGGCACTGCAATCTGACAATCCTGGGTCAAGGGCGTGGGTCGAAGTGTCGGCTGGCTGGCTGGCTGGCTGGCTGCATTAACTACCTCCAGAGGGCGGAACAGTTTGCATGGCGGTTCCGGAGCCCTCTTTCTTGTTCTTGCAACACCTGTGCAGTGCCCCCCCCCC
>BBXU01001128.1:0-21125 GCA_001598975.1 Parachlorella kessleri | reverse complement strand
CATGTTAGCAATAGCGAGGTCTGTGGCGGAGGCCCCCGAGGGAGTCGCTGGGTGGCCTGTTGAGGGATGCCTCTGGTGTTGCGAAAGGAATTACATCTGGCCCCACCAGGCCGGAGCTCTTGACTACTGCCTTGGGGTCCCTGGGTGGAAGTCTCGGTGGTGCAGACGCTGTCCTGTTCCCAGGATCGCAGTTCAGACACACCGGCCTACCCTCATCCCTGCACACCCCGTGCCTAACCCCCAGAGGTTGTCAATGCTACAAACCTATGTAGGCACCCCTCGCCTGACCCTTGGACTCTCCCACTCAAGTGCCGCAGGTGCTGCGCGCGCTGGCCTTCCCATGTACGCACCCCTTCTCCAACCCTTGACCTTCCTGGTATCCTAACAGGTGCTGCGCGCGCTGGCCTTCCTCCACTCGCTGTCGCTCATCCACGCGGACCTGAAGCCGGAGAACATCCTCATCAAGTCCTACTCCCGCTGCGAGGTCAAGGTCATCGACATGGGCTCATCCTGCTACACCTCAGACCACCTCAGCTCGTATGTGCAGGTGAGGCGGTGGGTGTGGGTGTGGTGGTGATGGTGGTGGTGGTGTGTGTGTGAGGGGGGGGGGGGGGTAGTAGGGGTGAGGTGAGTGGTGTGCGGGCTCGTTCTCCTGAGGCGGTGCTCCTTCTCCTACAAACCTCTGACTACCTCGACTTGTAGGTGCAGACGGGTGACTGGTGGGGTTTGTGTGGCCGTTGGGTGGGTGGCGGGGCAGAGTTTTCGCCCTGGGTCCCGCTCGCGTCATCAACATTTAGCGGGGCAGGCAACACGTTCTATTGCTGTCCTCTGTTGTGGTGGAGATGGTGATTCGTCCTGCGACCGGTTTTGGCGCCCTTCAAGCTGCATCCCTAGGGTTGGCATGCAGAGCCTGCAAACGGTGCGCTGTTACGGTGTTGGCTCGACCCCAGGGAGCACTGGTCTGGCCTGCCCCTCAGCAGCGTCCCGGGTTGCGTGCAGAGCCGGTCCTACCGCTCGCCAGAGGTGATTCTGGGGGCCCCCTACGACCAGAAGATTGACATCTGGTCGCTGGGCTGCATCCTCGCGGAGCTGTGCACCGGCAGGGTGCTCTTCCAGGTGAGGGAGGATCCATGGCATCTGATACCTGTGGGCTGGGCCCTCCCGCTTGCCGGCAGAGCGCCGGAACATCACCCTGACACGATTTTGCGGCGGTGGCGGCCCCTGCTGGGGGGACGGTGCTTGGGCCGACGGGCATGGCGGCAGCCTTGTTGCTCTTGGAGCCAGCCAAGCCCACAAGGGCTGTTCCTAGCAGGCAGGCAGCTTGTTAAGTGTCATGTCCTGGCTCTCTTGACACAGCGCTGCCTTTCTTCCTGCCCTCTGCCCTGGAGGATGTTCATGCCGGTGCTTCTGGCTTTGGTTGGAGGGCGTTTTTAGAGGCTTTGTGATATTTGAGACCCACCTTAGCAAGGCCGCAGGGCTGTGCCACACCTTTGCCTGAGATTGCCCCCTCCTGCCGTCACTTCCTCGCTCCCTGCAGAACGAATCCCTGCCCACGCTGCTGGCGAGGCTGGAGGGCATTCTGGGCCCCATCCCCGCGCACCTGCTGCAGCGCGGGCGCTTCTCGCACAAGTATTTCACGCGGCAGGGCGACATCTACGAGCGGTCGCGGCGGACGGTGAGCTGTGAGCTGCTGACTTGCCTGCTGAAACAAGCAATGTGCATGGCCATGCCTGTGGGTTGGGAAGCAAGGGTGGGGCTGGGTTGTGGAATGGCTCTTGGGAGTCAACAAGCGGGAAAGCGCTAGCTGTCTGTCGTCAAACTGTAGGAAGCGTGAAGAATGCTGCCTTGCGTGTCAAATCCCATCTTCTGCTAGATTCGCATGTCCGCTTGGTCATGCATATCGCCTGTTATAGCTGGTGCATGCGTGCTGTATGCTGAGCCCCCGGTTCGTGCACTGTTGTGCAGGGCCGGTATGAGTACTTGCGGCCGAAGCGGACCTCCCTTCGGCGGCGAACCGGCATCTCGGATGAGCTCATGCTGGACTTCCTCTTGCAGCTGCTCCAGGTGACTACCGAGCTTGGGTGGCTGTCTAGCCGAGTGTCTAGCTAGGGAGGTGACTGTTTAGCTTGGGAGGTGACTATCTAGCTTGGGAGGGAGGGACGTAGCCGGAGGCACTGGGAAAGACATGGGGGTGGGGAGCAGTGAGTGTGGCCCGGCCGGTTGATGAGTAGCATGGAGGTGGCAGTGTGTGCAGCTTCAGGACAGGGGTGGGTCCAGGTAGCATGGGTGGGGTTGAGGGATGGATGGGTACCATGGTGACAGAAGCGCGTGAAAGCAGCGCGGAGCAAAGTGCTGCCCACCCTGTTCAGCATGGGATGTGCTCCGCCCAGGCCTGGCACTTACTGGGCGTCCAGCTCCTGTGCCTGCACCTGGCTGTGCTGCAGTGCCCGTCAGTCGTAGGGATGCATGTCACACCCAGAAAGACACACCCGAGGATCGCTCTTTGGGCCTGTTGTCTGGCCTGCAGGTCGACCCAGCGCGGCGGCCGTCTGCCGAGGAAGCCCTTCGGCACCCTTGGCTACAGCAGGAGTACTACTGAGAGAGATGAAATGCTTGCCGCGCTGTCCCAACTTGGGAGTCTCGTAGCGCACGACACCAGTCTTACTAGTACCTCCCGGTAGCTCCACATTTTTGGTTGGGTGCTGCCCGCGTGACCCCTGCGCAACCCTACAACGCATGAAGGGTTTACGCGCGCGAGCTTGGCCGCTCATGCCTCGCATTGTGTCTGTTGGTTCTTGCCCTCCTGTCAGCTGTGCATGGTACCTATTGACAAGTATGCTCTAGTGAAGTGATCAGTTGTCAAGTGGTGTTGTTCCCGCAGGTTGCTGTCCCTTTCGTTGCCTGGGTAGGGGTGTGAGCGTTTCACTCTGGTAAGCAGTGGTATTCTTGGTACGGGGCCTCGGGCCCATTTTGCCATTCCCTCTTGTTGACCTTTGCAGGCCCGCCTTGTAGTTTTGTAAGCAGGAGATATAAGATTTGCTGCAAGCCCTTGATCCTCGTAAGCGGTCAACTTGTATCGCACATCAGTGACATGCCAATGCAAGACGCAACAAAGGAAGAGGGCAAAACTTGTGATTTAATCTAGGAGAGAGGTGCTGGCTATGGCACACAGAGGATCCCTAGCATGCCACCCTGACCCATCTTGGGTAACCCACAGAATACACTACTACCTGAAGTCAAGGGGTGCCAGGCATGGTCATTGCTACAACAGGGTAAGGACACGGCTGAGCAGTCCCAGAGGAGGGGCATGCCCTATGGAACCCCACGGGTGAAGTTATAACTAGCTGTACCTTGCGGCAGGGGCAGGTACGACATAAGGAGGGGTGGAAGCAAATGGAGCGACCCAGGCCTGGTGGCTTGCGCACCCAGGAATGAACCATGGCGAATTCCTGCCCAGCGATGTCTTATGGCAGTTCACAAAACCCAGGTCCCCCACACAGGCTGTGGCCTGGGCCTAGCTCTGAACCCCAGCCATGTCATCCAGCTTGAGTGGCAAGCCCCCCGACCGGCCCCGCCGCGCTCCGCCGCCGCCCTTTGCAGCAACCTCTCCTTTCCTGCTCGTGCCCTGTGCTGTGCCAGCTTCCCCGTTTTGCAGTCCTGGTACCTCTTGCTGTTGCAGCTGCTGCACTGGGATGCTGGCGCTGGTAGGCTTGGCGCGCTTTGGCGCCCTAATCCTGGCAGGCTGGGCGGCACGCTCAGCAGGGGCAGTACCCTCCGGGGCAGTACCGCAACTGGCTTTGTCAGCATCAGTCTCGTGCGGGATGGGTTCTACCACTGCTTCCTTGCAAGCCTCTGCAGCAACAGCTGGAACCGGGCAGGCAGCACCACCCTTGATGCCAATGTTCCCAGCTGCCCGCTTGCAGCCCTTCCCTTTGGGTGATGCAGCTCGTGCCGGCACATCACCTGCCTCCCCTGCTGCTGCCGGCGGCTTGGCCGCACGCCGCTTCCCGCCCTTGACAGGGCTAGCTGCGGCGGGGGCTGCTGTGTGCGCTGTGCCCTTGTTGTCTGGCTCACCCGAGGGCTGCTGCCGGGGTGCGCCTGCCTTGCCCTTTTGGCTGCCCTTCTTGCCCGCCGCCGCCTGTTTCCCGCCATGGGCTGTAGGTTGTTGGGCTGCTTGCCCCGCGGGCTGTGTGCTGGGGTCACTATTGCCAACGCCCGGCGGAGCCTGAGATGTGGTTGCTGCATCTACAGCAGCTGCAGAGAGCTTGAAAGCGGAGACAAGGGCATGCCTGCAGTGGGGAAAGAAGGGGCCTGTGGGTAGTGGACCCTGGGTGACATTTTGTCTTTCTTCCTTCTAACCAGGTTCCACACAGGCCAGCTGGGCGTGACAGTGCTGCAGCATTTTCCGGGCTCGCCGCTGATGCTGGCAGGACTGCGGAAGCGTCAAATCGCGGTCTTGACCCACTGACCCTCCCACAGCTGCAGAGCAAGCCACAGGCAGGCAGGCAGGCAGCCGGCGGCAAGCAGGCAGCGAGTCGCTGCGGCAGTGTCTTGCCTAAGGGGCCCCTCCTTGCGCCCCGCGGGGTGCAGCGAGGCTGCAACCGCAGGCAGGGCATAGGCCGTGTACGCGCCCCAGCTCTCGCCAGCGCCGCCGCCCTCCTCAGGCCCGCCGGTCTGTGCCAGGACACCCAGGCCTCCTGCGGAAAGACAGAGGGCGGCAGGCAGTGACTGTAGCGCTGCCGAAGAGCAGCGTGGTGGGAATATTGAGAGGGCGAGGCAAGGAGGGTGGCCTCCTTGAGCAGCTTGCGCCCACAAGGAGGTGGTCGGAACGACAGCAGGGGCCCTCGCCCTTCTTGCATCTGTCAGTCACTCTTGCAGCAGCCTGTCGACCTCGGGCTGTGCCCCTCAAGGTTCGTCAAGAAGCAACCCTGTACCAGCCAACCAGAGCGGGCCAGCTGTCCACCAGTGTCAGACGCACTGATACAAGACAGTACTTGCATGCAGCCCTGTCAGTCCGGTATGCCCCTACCCTACCCTCTGTTCGCCTTGCCTGCCACTTTTACAAGTCACAGTGGGACACACACTGCCACCTACATACCTGCAAGTACCGGCGCCGCCTGCAGCCTGAACAGCCGCCGCCCCTCCCTGTCCTCCCCCAGAGGGGCAGCCCTGACGTTGGGAGGGTGCACCGCCGCGGTCAACGCCTGCAGCTTGGCAGCCGCCTTCTCAGCAGCCGCCGCCTCGGCCCTCTCGCGCGCTTCTTGCACCAGCCGGCGCTGGTCCTCCACTGAGAGGCCCTCGCCAGCAGCACTGCAGGATTGGGGGTGGGGAGGATGAAGAGATTGGGGTTGGATTCGGGGGGAGGGGGTGGATGGGTGATGAAGGGTTAGGGTGTATGGACGCTTACAGGGCAGACAGACTGGAGAAGCCTCTGCCTGGGGGCTGGCAGAGTTGCTAGTGTCTCGCTTGAGGGGGTAAGTTGGTGGAGAGAAGTATAGGAGTTGAAACTTCTATCAGACATAACCGTTTGCATTGAGGGCTGGAGCAGATCCCTACTTCTCTAGCAAGACAGGAGCAGGAGACCTTGACAAGATGCCTGCTGGGAATGCACACAGCCTGCTCCTGCATCCAGCTCCATGTGAGAGTTTGCCAGCGAACACGAGAGACTCCCCGGTGAGGCAAACCGACAGTGACTGGCACAGAGCTGGCAACGGGCGAGGCTTGCAGGGTGCTTTGCAGTACTCACTTGGTAGTAGAACCCTGTCAGCCCAGTATGCCCGTACCTCCTCTCTGATCGCATCACCAGCCACCCTACTTAAGTACTTACTTGGTGATGAGGAGGGCGATCTCCCGGTTGCGCTGCTGCTGGATGGCCTCCTTGGTCTCCTTGCGCACCTGCACACTCAGGCTGTGTTGGTTCAATATGCACCGAAGGGCCTCCCGGGCGCGCTTATGCAATGGCAGTGACGTGGTTGGGCTCAGTGTGTTGGCATTGCAAATCAAAAGACAGTGCAGGGAGCACGTCGCGGTGACCGACTCCTGTATTCTCGCTGGCTCCTCAGGTGGAGCCAAGGTTCAGACTGCCTACCGTGATGCTCCCACCCCCGCTATCACGGCTAACGCAGTGACACTTGCAGTTGCCACATATCGCTGTCAGCGGGAGCAAACCAGGCTTGCAGCCAGAGGCCCTCCTCACCTGGCCCCCTTTCAGCCTGCCGGCCTCCTTGGCTCTGTACAAATCTATCTGTGGGGCACCTGTGAGTTCTGGTCTCTTTGGCAGCCACTTCCCGCCCTTGCCTACCTCTGCCAGCTCAACCTTCCTTTCCTTCTCCTCAGTCACGGCATCCCCCATGCACCCCTCGATGTGGCTCCTGCACCGCCAGCACATAAACTGTGGGATACGGGTACAGGGCTATGGTGCCCCGTCTGCTGGCACAGTCTGAGGCACACATGGTAACGATGGCACACTGCATCCTCAGAGCACACACTGCGGGGACGACCTCCTACTTTGTGCAGATAGCCCGCATGACTCTATGCAGCTAGTAGCCCCCAGACATGGATGCTACGTATGTTGTCAAGCCTCCCTTGGCACAGCACCTCAATCCTGACAATGTGAGGGTTACATGTGCTGCCTAGGCATGCTTACCTCATCAGGTAGGTGTCGAGGGCATCATGCAGCAGCGAGGACAACATGGCCACCCGTAGACCCGGTGGCACACCCCAGTAGCCGCCCTCGGGGTACTCGATTTTTGCCTCGGGTGCAGCGCTGGGCCCGCTGCCTGTCGCACCACCCGCTGCCTCTGCAGGCGCCACACGGGGCAGGGCTGGGTAGGAGCTGACATTTCTGCTTCGCCCGGAAAGGACAGGGTCGCAGGTGTTTTGGACATGAACATGGTGAGCAGGCATTCCAGGGGTCACACCTCCGGCCTCCCTTTCCTTAGCATCCATGTGCCACACTTTCATGCTGCTCCATCATCCCACACACAACGTCAACAAAGGCGTTCTCTGTACGGCATGTGATTGCGATCTCCTCTGCCCCCCCAGTCCAGCCAAGCCACTAATGCCTACCTGGCAGCGAGCCATCTGCATCTTCCACCAGATCCTGCTCATATTCAGGGCCTGCGGGCGCCTCCTGCCCGCCCGGGCCCCCCCGCCTTTCCACAGAGCCACCGCCGCTGCTCCCCCCTGCCCCTAGCTCCGCCCCATCCACCGCCGGCGGCTGCCGCGGCCCAGCCAGGCCCCTCCTGCTGCTGCCGGCGGCTGCACCGGCTCCAGAGCCGCGGGCAGCGCATGCGCCCTCCCTCGCCCCATGCTGCTGCTCCTGCTCTCGCTGCTGCTGGGCGGCTTGCAGGGCCTCCTGGTAGTAGCCACGCATGATGGGCTGCCAAGTGGACAGGGAGGCTCCCACCGGGAAGCCCCAAGCCTCACGAACCTACAGATGGGAACCAGGGAAGGGGTGGGTGCGGTGGGCTGGCAACGGACCACGCAGCCGATAGTATCCATGCAGCACAGTCCGGCCTACTTCACATCCTATTGCTTCAGTGGGGCGCATTTTGCCGTACGGGTGTCCTTGTTGTTGTGGGTTGTCCCTGAGCGAGAGAGCCCACAACACTGGAGCGAGGTACGCACAGAGAGCATAAGAGGTCCTCAGGTCATATGCATATGGAGCACGAAATTATCACGTCCTCCTCAGCACGGTCCCTTGCCAGACAGCTGGCAGAAGCCGGGGGCATACACAGCCACAAGTGGACAAACAGCGTGTGCCTGGTGCGAGACATTACAGGCAAACACACATTTTAACCAGTACCGGGCTTGATCTGCTACACCCAGGCAGCTGACTGAGGCAGCAGCTGTCACTCACTCACCACGTCAATGAGCCGCATGTGCACATGTCCCACCAGGGACTCCCCAGGAGCGCTGCACAACAGCTGCTGCTGCTGCTGCAGGAGCTCGGCCCCGAAAACCGCCAGGGAGGGCACCTTGAGCTTCAGGGGTTGCGCGAAAACCTGTATTGCGGCGCGGAGGTGGGAGGTGGGTTAAAGGTTTTCTGTTAGCTGCTGAACATGCCGCCCAGCACACCGGCCTGCTGAGTGACCCAGAGACCAGACAATGGCGGGCTCCCTGGCTGCAAACTGGGAAGCAACAAGTCAGCGAGGCAGGTGGGCGACCGACAGTGCAGCGGCTGCCTGTACTCACGCAGCTGTCCAACAAAGGTACATACTCACTAGACCTTCCAATATCTGTCACATTCCATATGCCCACCTGCACGAACTCCAGGACTGTGGCCAGCTGCCCGCCCTGCACCCCCTCCTCCACCACCGTCACGCTAGGCACGCTGGGCAGCCAGGCGGGGCCCCGCACGCGTTTCGCCCCCGGCGCCTGCGCCCCGGCGCCCTTGTGGATGGCCAGCCTGGCGGGCGCCTGCTCACGGGGAAGGGCAGGGGCCAGTTGCCTTGGACTTGGGAGGTGAGGCTGGCAGTCACACAAAGATCCGAAGGCACACCGTGTCTCTTGAGGTTACACTGCGGCAGCTACAATTTCCGTGGGGGATAGCTGGTTTCCCGTAGGGCGTGAAAGGAGTTGCACGCTTCATGGCCCATCAGCAAACAGGCCCCTGAGGCCTTTGCAATCCACGACTGCGACAGCCCAACCGCCCTGACTTGCCGGCATTGGGCGGGGGCGCTCCCCAAGCTCCGACTCATCGCGCAGCTCAGCCTGTGCTGCTGGCCGCTTGCGCGGCTGCTTCTGCCTCTTGCCGCCCTGCTCTTCCTCGCCGCCCTCCTGGACACCGCCACCGGCTGCTGTTGCCGCTCCAGCTGCTGCTGCTGAGGTGGCAGGATGGCCTGCCGTGCCGGCAGCGGCAGCGGCCTCCCCACCGCCGGCGCCTGGGGCAGTCCCTGGCTTGGGCGCCAGGAGCGCCAGCGCCTGGGCCTTGGGGTTCTTCTCCAGCAGGGCGGAGACGGAGCCAAAGCCCGCTGTCTTGGAGATGTTGGCCAGCTGGCCGGTGGCAGCTAGGCCTTGCTTCTGGACCAGGGAGGGGGGCCCGCAGCGGAGGGGGTTACAGGAGGAGCCAGGGATGACTAAGGACAGCATGGAGAGCAGTTGAAATTAGACGAGGCCTGGGCTCCCTGGGCATTCATCACAGACTGCATCGTGTGCCAAGCAATGCACTCGCACGAGATCAGCCTCTGTATGTTGCTCGGCAGGGCTGGAACACAATGAGGAAGGCAACCCCCCGGCAACCCGCAGTGCTCATACCGCCGCACCCACCTTGCGGCAGTTGCTGCAGTTGCAAATGCCACGGCAGCGGGGGCAGGACCAGCCAGGCACCTGGTTCACCTGCAACGCAGCGCCCCAAAAGCTTGCACATGTCTCATACCCGCTCTTGGAATGCCTGCCAACAATAACTGCGTGGGTGCCCAAGGATGTGGTGGGCCGCTCCCTTTCCTCAAGCAGCGCCCAGGCTGTGCGATGCTTCTTTAAGACGGAAGTGATACAGTAAGGACTTGGACCTCCTTACCTCATCCACTAATTCCCCATACCGGTTCTCCAGGCATTTGGGGCAGAAGTGGAACTTGCAGCTGTTGCACTTGGCTTTAACTTCGGCAGTCTTCTGTCGGCACTGCAGCAGGACAAACAAGACGATGAACACCATGCTGTCAGCACAGTGACAATACCATGGCTGTGAGGGGCTTATGTTGGGTATCACAAAGCCGCCTTTGCTATCTAGTGATGACAAATAGCAGCCACAAGGACACTGTAGGACCAGACTTTCAGTGGGTGTTGCACTGCAAGTGGAGCAGTGTACCTGATGGCAGGTGGTGCCGTTCTCACTGTCATATATTCTGCCACCCTGCAACAGGCAGTAAGTACGTTAGACTACTCAGCCAGAGCATGTGCACAGCGGGGGCCCCTGGGGTACACCGCCGACTAGCACAACCAAAAGCACATATATAGCTGACGTCCGCCTACCTGGATCCTGACTCCTGGGTTGGCAGTCCTTTTCTTTTTCCCTGACTTGGCTACGTCGCCAGCCTCAGCTGGAACCTCCGCCTTTTCAGGCGCCTTGGCTGGCATCTTAGCCGTAGACAGGAGTCTGTTCCACTGAAGTGATCTCCGCACAGCCTGCCTAGAACCAGCCAAAACTTCGATACCTACCCCTCCTGGTCCCTCGCAAAATTATCAGGAATCCCTAAAACAAACGGCCATGATGGTACAGCATCATTGACATAGTGTAGCGATCTATCCTGTACGTGTTCGCAGCTCGTTTTCTAGGTGATTGGAAGGTAAACTCCTTTATGAAACAGGCTTGGTAAAGCAGAAGCTGTGCGGAGAGGGCGCCAGGTTTGAACCCAGCATGCGAAGCACCCATGAAGGCATCCATCCCTCTGACCATCTGGTCTGCCTGCCTAATCTTCGTGACCTCAACTGGGTTAAAGCCAAGGCGTGGTGCAAGATTAGCTGCCAAGCCTATTGCCGTAATCAGAGCCTGCAGGCAAACCCCAAAACACATATTCCATGGCAAGGTCACTACGCTCAGTTATGCAGTAGTGCAGGTTGCCAAGCAGGGCACCTCCAGACTGCAGGCTGCACAGTCCTTGTAACAGCATTGCAATGGCGTTGGCAGGCTGGAGGGAGGCTGGGCAACTGGGGGATAGGGCAGCAGGCCCTATGCAAGGGCCTGAATAGTTGCAATGCCACTGAATAGAGGTCAACCCAGGCCTACGCCCTGGCCGAGTGGCATGCAATGAACAGCCAAGGGAAACCGAAAAAAAGCGCCTACATAGTACAAACCTAAACAAGGCCCTAGGAGTAATGCAAGAATTCCCTACTAGCACAGCTCCCATCGACTTCTCTTAACACAACTGTTAACCAAAAAAACACAGACTCCAGCACATGGAGCACAAATAGCACACATTAAGTGCCGAAGCTGTCAGTGCTCATTAACAAGTCACGCCCCAATGGGGCACTACAGGCTGCTGCCAGCCAGGGCTACGCAGTACCGCCAGGGTGTACTGCCTCCAGCAGGCCAGCTCTCTCGCTCTGCTCCAGTGACTCTGGCATCACCTCTAGCTGCTTGAGGCTGGTGCTGGCAGAGGCTGGCTTCTGCCACTTGATGATGGCATCCTGGATGAGCACCTGCAGCAGGGGATCACCGTTGAAGCTAAGGACCTGGAATGATGCAGAGTGGATGTACACAGCAGCTGACTAAGGCTGGCAACAAAACGTTTCATGTGGCAGTCCCGATGCCAGCCTGCAAAGAACACCCGTTGCGGCCATACCTGTATCATGTTCATACATAGGGGACAGCAGATCATCACAAAGTAGAGCAGCAGCGTTGGATGGCCTCTGAAAGCATCGTCTAGGGCCTCCGCGACATGGCCTAGCACCCGGCCAAGCAAGATGACCTGCGCCAAGGCACCCACATGCTTGCTCAGACATAATTAGCCAGCCACCACAACAGGTCTCTCCAGTATGTTACCGACTTGTTTCCCCATGCAGAAAGCGCTAGCAACGAAAAACGCACAAAAGCCCAGACGAGCCATGTCGGGTACCAATGGAGGCAGCCTCCAACCCAGAAAGCATTAGAAAAGCTGGGCCTCACTGGCACTGAAGCCCTCAAACTCATGACCAAGCTCCACATCCACGCCGTCACATCCCTAAGACAGATTGTAAAGGCACGCCGTAGCATGGAGCGTCACCCCAACTGCAGTGTATCCAACTCCGCACGGCGCACCCCCCGCCAGGGCATGGGTTAACTCTTGCTGGGCTGGGAGGCAGGGTGGGTTGTACCCACCCTCGCCCTCCACCCGGTAGCGCCTGAGGCCACCTTGTGGGCTACGTGCCCATGAGGTACAACCGATGGCGCTCCCTTAACCCACGCCCCTGGCAGGTGCCCACAGGGCATCACTCGGCGCCCAGCTACGGCTGGGCGGCGGGGGCTGGGCGTATTTATTTATTTATTTATTTTGGAGGCAGCCACGGGGCACCCAGGCTGACGACTCACCAGTGTGCCACAGACTGCCCTGGCAGCAACAACGCATAGCACCCACTCGGACATTTGCAAGAACCACTTGTATAGCGATGGCGGGTCCCCTGCAGCAAACAAGACGGGTCTTCTCAGCGACAGCAAGAGGCAACCCGGCGGCCATTTTCAGTGAGTAGCATTCACTGCATAGCCTGCCAGGCGGCCACACACTTACCATAGTTCCCACACAGGGCCACCACGTCATACCAGCTCTCGGACACAGTTGCCTTCGGGAGGCCATACCGCTTCTTCCAGCACTTGGCAAACTGCAACACCAGACATCCCCCTTCAGCAGCATTTTATTTATCCATTGACAGAAACCATGAACCCCTTCTCGGGTAAATTATGCCTCACTGTGCGCATGTTTCAACATATAACAGCTTTGACTCCCAAGTTGATAGCCAGGCGCTCACCTTAAGAATGGTCTTGTGGAACACAATAGTCAGCAGCAGCCCGAGCGTCGTATCAAAAGTGTAAGCAACAAAGTACCACGCACACTCTGAGGTGTTGGTAGCAGTCTGATGTGCGATTATAGCTATCAGCATTCCTGGACAGGTCAAAGCTTGCAATTCAGGCCATCCGCCTCAAGTATTTGCGAGGTAAGCCGAGCATGGACAGCAAGCACTGGATGCATCACCCAAGCAGGGTGGCACTTGCTGGGCACCATTGCATGGCAAGTTACTGTTACCAGTACGCTTGAGCAAGCAAACTGCAGCTGAGCTCACCACAAAAGTGGGCCGCCAGCATGGAAACAACTTGCTTGCTGACGTCCAAGCCCCATATAAGCATTGGACGCTGTGGCCGCTCCCGGTGCCTGCGCGCGGCCAAGGACAAAATACATCATGCCTGCTAGCACTGCCTTTGCACTCAAGCGCAGCTTCTAGCTTAGCTCCTGTGAGTACGTGCCTTGGTCACAATGCGGCCTCTAAGTAGCAAGACACTACCTCACCTCTTGTATACTAGAGAGGCAAAGGCGAGCACCGCCAGAACAGCTTGTGCTGCTATAGCAGACGCTCCAACCAGCAGACGGCATTGCTGCGGCATGGCTTTATGGGTATAGGCGCGGTTTTTCAGGCTTCGCAACGCCGGACAAAAGAGGGCAAAAGGTACCGCGTGGCGAAGCAGCACTGGAGAGGCCAGTTGGCGACCTCCCAAGTTGAGGTGTTCCGCTTCGAAAAGGGAGGCTCACTTCTACATTACGAGTATTTATGATGTGGCACACTGCTGTCTTTCTGCCTTCTCTCAGACTCCATGGAGCTCCACTTCGTGGAATATGCTGAGCCTGCCTTGTCATGACAAACACTGAGAGCGCAGGAGGGATCCAGCACCTGAGTTGCGGTGGGCATTAAGTATGACACGGCGATCAACGATTGGTGGCTCCAACTTCAGTCCAAAGCTCCGTGCCAAAGGAGGCCTGACGAACGTCTCACCATAAGCAAGCCCCCAGCCGCCTAGCTGGACAAACCCACATACCACACACTTTGGCACACTTCTCTGCTGAGAGTTGCTGGAGAAAGTTCAGCAGAAACTAATGCACCGGTCCAGCTGTGTTGGTTCTGGTCGTGCTCAGCGTCCAACTTCCCACCCTCCCCAGCAAGCGTACCCAGACAGGAGGGCTGGGTCCCCAAATCTCCATCCCAGCTTGCTACCCTCCGCCTGACAGAGACCACGACATTCACATGCTTTAGTAATGCCCCTGCTTGATGTGGCGGTAGGGAGCTTACACTCACAGCAACAAAATGGTACAACGGAGTGGGAGCACACTGGTGTCGACTTCCGAGTACTGTATGGCTAGGAGACAAGTGAGTACAGACATGATCACTGCACTGAGTGACAGGCCATCTGGCTCTTCTAACAGGCCACCCATGATGGCTGCAAGTCTCTGACATTTTGCATCAAATGCTGTAGGCGGCGCCCTGCTGCATCACCTCCGCCTCAATTCTCTCGGCTTCCTCAAAGTCCAGCTGGAGCATCGCCCTGCAGCAACCTCAGAGAGGAGTACGCTTGTACACTATCCAGAGTGGCTTACCAATGTGCAGGGACATGCGACCCTAACAATGCACAGGCCACGGCACAGGAACAGGGGTTGATATTTCCGCACTGAGCATCCTCCCATTGGCATCCCATCACAGGGCTGCAACTCACCTAAGCTGCAGTAGCGTTGCAAAATCCGAGGGAACCTCGGCGTTCTGCAAGTGCAGCCGATAGAGGTTCTCCAGCTGCACGCAGCAAACCACAAGCGCGCTCATCTTACAGGCTTGCCGCCAAATGTGCGATGTGAGAACCTCAGCCTGCCTGCTTTCACAAAATGGTAGCAGCATCCAGCACTAGCGTACATACTGTCACCTCTGCACAACCAGTTCGGCCACCCTCGCCTCTATCCATCGGAGACGCCGCAGCAAGCCACATTCAATGGCACCCTCTTCACACAGGCATCTATCAACATCTGGCACCACCGTTCACTCTTGCAACGGCCCCCAGGCCCCTGCAAACCACCCTTAAGGCAGCTTTAGCCCCGCCCACCACGTACCTCCTTCTTGCTGTGGTTCTTGCTGAGCAGTGGCGAGCGGCACACCGAGTTCTCATGGAGGGCGCGCCGCAGCTCAACCATCGCCCTTGTGGAGCTGCCGGCGTTCATGAAGCCGATGGCGCGGTGCACGGCTGTCGCCTGCCGTGTGCGAGCCAGCGCCATGCAGTACTCCTTAACATCTGCCTCGCTAGGAGGGCCTCGTCGCACCTGCAGCCACGTGCAGCCATGGGCCGCACTCTGTAGTTGCCTGCCTGCAAGCTCTGTCACATGCTTAGACACAGCTTCACACACACGGACGGGCAGTAGCGCATATGCAGGGCAGGGCCAAGTGGACGAACACAGGGCAAGGGTACCTTACCACCGTGTAAGCATATGGATATGGAGTACCTGTCCTGGAAGCAGTAGGCCTTGAATCACGCTTGGAAAGCTCTCCGCCACGCTTTTGCTGCTGCTGCTGCTGCTGCCGCCATCCTTCCTCAACCGCTGCCAAAGTAGCACTGCTGCAGCTGCTGCCAGGCCAAGCAGAACTGGTGCAGCTCTGTCGGGCCTGCAGACACAAGAGGAACAAATGTAAATGCTGGGGACAGACCCGCAAACCCGTCTGGTACACCCTGCCAGCATACCATGGCAAAGCCTTCCCCTGCAGGACTACGTTGCCTACCTGGCAGGGGGGTCGGGAGTGGGAGGTGGGACTGATATAACAGGGCTTTGCCTGTTCCAAGCATAGGTGAGCAGCCTGGTGCGGCACCTGCTGCACCGTGGGTGAGGCGCTAATCGAGCTTGTGCAGCATGTTGTGACCAAGGCCTTGCCTCCCGTAGACTGATCAAGGGCGTGATACCGCCCTGCAAAAGGGTGCAGAGGCCCATGGGTGCCGTGTAGCTGGATGCCCTTGTGCGGGCAAATACTTGGTGTCGGTGTTACTATTGCTCTGCGGATGATGTGAGTGTGGAGATGTAGAATCGCGGATGGCAACTGGGGGTGTGCCGCGGGGTGTTCAGCCAGTCAGGTGACTAAAGCTATTCAAAAGCTCAGTGACGCTGCAAGTGCAAGGAAGGGACTGTTTTGGTTATGGTCACTGCAACAGATACTAAAAGAAGGAAGGAAGGAGCTTGTACTAGACATGTGGTTGATCACTTCTTGAGGCATCGACATGCCGCAGTACACGCTACGGTGAGGATGGGATGCGTAGGGCGAGTTACCTTAGCGGCATAGGCGCAGGTCTGTGTCCGGCATGCAGGTGCCATCACTCACATGCACACAAGCCGAGCAGGGTTGAGATACCAGTCCTTTGTAATGTAGCCTGCAGTGCCTGTGTTCTTCGACTTCAATGCTGCCATCCTGTCGTGTTAGGGGTCCCCTGGGTTGCTGGTCCATCCATGTACCTGGTTTGCAGTGCCACGGAGCCTTCAACCCTGCTCGCGATCCCGTGTTATGAGGAACCGGGGTGCAATATGCCCATCCACTGCAGGGGGGTGGAAGTTCGCTTCCCCTTCGATGCCTACCCATGCCAGCTCGAGTACATGGGCAGAGTCATTGAGGCGCTGCAGCAGGTGCAGGCTCCAACCTCCGGATGTAGTGGCCAGGCTTCCCAAGCTCGAGTGCTCTCACGCTTGGCATTCGAAGCGCCAACCTCACGGTGCAGGGCAGCATGTTTGATTAAGAGCATACAGCTGCGCTTGACTGCTACTTGGGGTACTGCTGTAGGGTCAGAACGCACTGCTGGAGAGCCCCACGGGCACCGGCAAAACGCTGTGCCTGCTCTGCGCCACGCTTGCCTGGCGGGAGTCCCTCATACACAAGGTGAGGCCGTTGAAACTGTTGAAACTGCATACGCAACCATGCATACAGGGTCAGTCGTGACTGTCCTATGGTGGAACCCTGTGCAGCACCCTGGCATGTCTTGCCAGTGAGGGTTGACCACAAGGTATATCCTGTGATAAGGCAGCATGATACTAATAGGCTGACATCGAGAGCCAAGGGCTGTTCCACTGTGGTGGGACAAGTAATAGGCACTGCCTAAGAGCAGCTTCCCCCGGAGCAGTGGGTGGCCGATAGAGGTTGGAGGAACTTCAGAGAGAGTCTCAGTTGCCTACGGCCAGGGCAAGATGTGACCAGTGACACAGGCCGGCACGGTGCCTTGCGGCTCTGTAGGCAGAGGCTCGAGTGGGGGAGGTCCAGCGGCAGCAGCACACCAGCCAACTGGTGCAAGGCTTGCGGGTGAGCTCTACCTGTCGCGCTGCACACTTTCCACCTGCTTTCCGTGCACTCTTTTCCTTGCAGTGGGGGTGCAGCAGGAGCCATGCACCAAGTAAGCTGAGCTGCTGTGACAGAGACCCAAGGGGCCCTGCATTCAGTGGAAGGCGCCAACAAAGTTCTGCCGCAGGAAAGCCAACCTTGGTAACCGGGTACAATGCAGTCAGTCGCTGTGCTGGACTACATGGCTGGTGGGTGGGTGGGTCTGCATGCTTGAAAGCTTCAAGAAGGGCACTCTCAAGCTTGGTGACACCCTACGAGCACTAGCAGGCAGCCACAAGCATGCCTGGGCTGGGGTCGTGCAGGAGGCATACGCTGAGCTGAATGCCGAGAAGGTCCGCAGCGGCCAAGGGGGTCTGCCCGTGATTATCTACTCCTCGCGCACCCACTCACAGCTGCAGCAGGTCATGAAGGAGCTGCGCAACTCAGGTTACAGGCAAGCCTGGTGTTGAGCTGCTCATGCACTGCTTGTGATTAACTCCTTGTTGGTGCATCGCACCATGCACCACGCCTTCACACGTCGTGTGCATGGAGGAGCTTTGCTATGTTGCGGACCGGCCATATCATGTACTCCAGCAACTTTATGTTTCATTCAGGGTGGCAGGTAGTGCGGTCTAAGAGGAGGTACGGGTATACTGGGCTGACAGGGTTCTATGCAGTTATGCTCTTGATGTTTTGCCATCCATGCACCCATCCTCACTGGCTGCACTTGCAGCAGTTCGGTCCTGCGCTAGTTGTAGCTCTGAATCAGTTCCTGAATAACTATGGCCTTGCCTCTCAATGCACTACATGGAGAGTCACTGTCAGCCAGCGGCCCGCCAAATGCCTGTGGTGCATGCAGGCCCAACAACGCGCTGCTGTCCTCCCGCCAGCAGACCTGCCTGAACCCCTCCGTCTCGTCCCTCACCGGTGTGGCCGCCAACAGGGCCTGCAGGGCGCTGGTGGCAGGGCGCGCCTGCAAATGGTGAGCCGCCATGCCCAGGTGGTGAGCTTGGCTTTACTGGCTTGACTCCAGCAGAGGGAGGAGGGTTGGTGGGACCCAGAGACAAAGGCTGGCCCTGTGGGGCTGCTATTAGTGATTTATGTATCAACCAGGCTGAGCTGGAAAAGGCTCTCCAGCCGGATAAGGCCCTCCCAGCCAAGGGACAGTGCCTGGTGACAGCATGGCGCCTTGGCGCGACACGAATCGTGGCATGCGGAGCGCCGTGGGAGGCCAGCCCACCCGGGCACCCAGTGGCGGCCATGACTAATCACGCAATGCTGGCCTGCAGGCATTTGAACGTGGAGCGGTTTGTCAAGCGCAGCCCTGAGGCGCTGCAGGAGGTGCTGGACATCGAGGACATTGTGAGGTTTGGTCAGAGCCGGGTGCTGTGCCCCTACTACCTGGGCAGGTGAGGGAGGGGTGGGGGGGGAGCAGCGGTTCAACTGGGGTTGGGGGTGGGTGGGTGGGTCTGTGGGTTTGAGGGGTATGCACTGGGGGAGGGGGGGGGGGGTCGGGGGGGGCATGACATGTGAAGGTGGGATTGGTCCTAGCGCCTCGGCCCCTGCTCAATGGCAGGAGGTGGGGCGCAAACATGCACTGCAGCCTGTGTGAGGGAGTGAGGAAGTGTGCATGGTGACGGGTGGCCAGAGCCGAGTGTTGCACCCTACAGCCCAGGGAGGTGGGGCCCAGGGGTTGGGGGCGGGTAGTGGGTGGGAAGGGAGATCGCATCGGCAGCAGGTCAAACAGATGGATGGGTTGAAGATCCACGGGCGAGGTCTGGGTGGCTCGATACTTTGCTGCAGCTGAGTTTCCAATTTTCAGGAGAGACTCCACTGCAAACAGCTCTAAGCTCTCGGGTAGGACCAAATCTTACCGAGGGCGCGACTTGCAGGGTAAGCCAGGGGTTTGGGGCACTCCGGCCTTGCCGCACACCGCGACAGCACCTGTACACCCCTTAGAAGAGACATGTTGCACAGGGCGCTCCAAGAAAGTACGTTCATGTCATGACTATATTCCCCGCAGGGAGATGGCCAAGGAGGGGGATATTCTCTTCATGCCCTACAACTACCTCCTGGACTCCAAGTTCAGGACAGGGCTGGGCATTAACTGGGAGCAGGCGGTCATCATCTTCGACGAGGCGCACAACGTGGAGGCGCGTGCCACGCTGTGCCTGCTGGGCTGTGCCGCCATGTCACCCCTGGGTTCGGCTGGCATGGCTCGGGTGCTGGGGCTCACCTGCACCCTCTCACTGTACCTAGACCATTGCCAGGGCCTTTCCCTGGACCCAAGGGGACCCAAGCATACCTGCTTTCCTCGCTGTACAGCTCTCCCTCCAGCATAAGCTTCCCAGCACCGCCCTCAGGCTGACCCTTGCCACCTTAGAATAGTTACCTGGTAGCCCTGATGTTATTGAATGATATATATGATATGAACATGGATTCCTTACACCCCCACCCACCCACCCCGCCCCGCCCCGCCCCTCCCTGGTATCAATGCAGGGTGTGTGCTCGGACTCTGCCTCCTTCGACCTCCCCGCCCCCGTGCTGGCAGGCTGCATTGTGGAGGTGGGCACAGCCGCTGAGCTGGCGGTGGCCAGGGCTGACGGCCCCGACAACGTGGTCAACGAGTTTGGGGTGCAAGGTGAGGCTGCCAGCACTAACTGCCTGCTCATCTAGTACCCTGGGGTGGTGTGTATTGCTGCCGTGAGTTGGGGCTCGCCGGGACGATGGACTTGCCCGGTGCACGAAAGGATGGCGCACATGACCCGCTAGCAGCCCTGCTAGCTACCCACAATAATCCCTCAGGCTGTCAGCCCTCCTTCCCTCATCCAGCAGGAACAGCTCCGCAGAGAGGAGAGAAGAGCAGACACTGCCCAGCGCTGGGCTTGGATGAAGGTCACAGCGCCCGCGCAAGTCGGGTATGCAAATGCTGTCGCTCTGTCGCTGCCTGCAGAGAAGGGCGCCACCAGCTATGCGGCCGTGGCGCAGCAGCTGCGCCAGCTGCAGATGGTGCTGCAGCGGCTGGAGGCGGAGGTGGCCGCGCTGAAAGTTGACCCCGAGAAGGGGCTCACCCGCCCCGGCGCCTTCATCTTTGAACTCCTTGGCAAGTGAGTTCCGGGCTGGGTCGGGGGGGGGGGGGGGGTGCTAAATGGGCCAAAGGGCCCCCACCCGCCCCCCAGACTTTCCACAGTTAATGCGCAATGCTAAGTCCACTGGCCAGGGAGCCGCCCTTCTGACTTACTAGCATAGATGTGCAGTCCTCAGGCAAAGCCCGTCAACCAGGGATGGGCGGACCGGCATTGGGTGTGTGCAGCGTAGTGCTGTTCAGCCAGAGAGCATGATACCCTTCCGAGAGTGCGTTGTGGGTGCCCCTCAGGATCAACCTGACTGTAGAGACCTACCTGCTCATGGCATCGCTCATTGAGACGGCACTGGACCTGCTCACCGGCGCAGCAGTGGACGCGGGCAGGAGGTGAGGGGAGACTGTTGCGGCTCTGCTGCGCGCCGCAGTGCAGAGATGTGGGTTGTTTTGGCTGGAGCGCAACTAGTGCCTGCCCGGTCTGCTCCCAGACCGCTTGGACAGGGCTCCCTGCCAGACCCATGACATCCCTACAGCTGGGCTTGGCAGCTACAGCACCACTGCATAGCACTTCATATCATGTCGGGCAGCAAGCTACGATTTCAGGGTGCAGCCCTGTGCTGGCTGCCCGGCCTGACCCTGTCCCATTACGACAGTGGCTTTGGTGCCAGGAGACGCTCTCCAACAACAGCGCCCTGGCCCCTCCCCCCCTCTCCCCTTGTCTCCATGTCTCCCTCTCTGTTACCTCACGCAGCTCCGGCAGCCGCAGCTCCAACTACCGTCTACACGCCCTGGATGAGGCGCTGCGGCTGGCCTTTGCCAGCGCCCCGGACCCGATGCTGCAGCAGCAGGGCATCCCTCCCGCCCACCTGGGCTACAGGGTGCATGTGCACCTGGAGAAGGCGCGGGTAAGCAGTCTCGGCTCCCTTCACTTACGGAGGTGCAGGTACTCTGGGATGCCGGGGTACCAATGCGGGCTGCTACTCTAGGCAGCAGCATGTGGTAGTGGTCAGCGTGCTGCTGAGCGTACCAGCCTTACAGGATTATGTGTGGAAACGCGAGGCAACGCGGTTGGGTCAGGCACGTGTGCTCCCCTAGCAGGATGGCCGCATGCTGCCCACGCTGTCCTACTGGTGCTTCAGCCCCGGGCAAACAATGGCGCAGCTGGCGCAGATGAAGGTGGGTGGGCAACCGCAGTCCAGAAAGCACTGCGGACCCCCCCCGGGGGGGGGGGGGGGGGTGGGGGGGTCGC
>BBXU01001127.1:0-20448 GCA_001598975.1 Parachlorella kessleri | reverse complement strand
CCGGGGGGGGGGGGGTGCCTGGCCAGCGCACCGATATGCAGCAGCTCAGGCGGGGACACGAGGCAATAGGGACGATTGCAACTCAATGCGCAGTTGAGTGCTGTGCACATGACCCACCCACCGGGAGCAGCTCAGCTAGAGGCATGGCGGCTGTCCCAGCCCCTGACCAGTGCACAAGTAGACTCCCCAAGTACTGTGCACGCAGGTGGGCTCCATCATCCTCACCAGCGGCACCCTGTCCCCGCTGGACAGCTTTGCCCAGGAGCTGGCACTGCCATTCCCTGTGCGCCTGGAGAACCCGCACGTCATAGACCCCTCCCAGGTGCCGCGCTCGGCAGCAGCAGGGGCTGCATGCAGAAGGAAGGGCGCAGGGAGGAGATGGGGGGGTGGGGGTGGGGTGGGGGGGTGCTCTCTGGCATGAGGAGGATCCGGAGCCCCGGGCTTCAGCTGTGAGCGATGCATTGGATGTTCTACCTGCGTCTTGGCTGTCCTTGGTCTGTGCGTATGACAGCCTTCCCCTGGCAGGCTCCCCACCCCTTTTTCATGTCATGCCTGCTGACCCACTTGCCAAAGCAGTGCGCACGGCCTCCACCGGCGTGGATGTGCTGCAGGTGTGGATAGGCGTGGTGCCCCTGGGGCCCTCGGGCCACGCGCTGAACTCGTCCTACCAGACCCGCGACAGCAAGTCCTACAAGTGAGACCTGTGGGCCTGAGGTTCTGTACCCTACCTGACGTCCGCATACTGGGCACAGGATAGTTGTTGTCAGAGCGGGGCAGCCTGAGGACCTCTGATGCCGGCTTTCCTGTCTCTTGCACTGTGGCACTAGCACTGGTCAGGCAAAACCCTACGCAGACTCCCATCTCCCTTTAAGCCGACCCCTACACCGCCCCAGACCCCATGCCGTCTCCCAACAATTTCTCCTGGACATGACATGCCCTTTGCTTTGCCCTTCTCTGGCAGGGAGGACCTGGGGAACGCCATCGCCAACTTTGCGCGCATCGTGCCCGACGGCCTGCTGGTGTTCTTCCCCTCCTACGGCCTGCTCAAGGCCTCGCTGGACGCCTGGAAGGCAGTCAACTCACATGGCAACTGCGTGTGGGAGCGCATCACCAAGTGAGAGCGATCCGGCGTGTGTAGGTGGTGTGGGATGTGGGAGGGAGGGAGGGAGCTGGCGGTTGGGGTCAGCAAGAATTGCTGAGGAGCGGCGGCGGCAGCCGTCTTGACACCTCAGCCGGTGAGTCAAAGCCAAGGCGGTCTTGGGTGATAGGGATCGGTTATAGTGTGGGAGAGTGGCCTCCCCTCCTTCCCCAGCTTCCCTGCGATATCTGGAGATGGGACCCTGGTGGGCTCGGCAGCCTGTTGACCATACAGCTGGTGTCACGCAGGCTCAAGGCGTGTGTGGTGGAGCCGCGGGACTCGGCGCTGTTCCCCCAGGCAGCTGACGACTTCAGGGCCAAGCTAAACGACCCAGCCACCCGCGGGGCAATCTTCTTCGCGGTCTGCAGGTAGGGCAGGGCGCCTCGGGCGTGCTAGCGCTGTTGCTGACTGTGACGGCCTGCTATGCACGCTGCGGGTGAGGTGACACCCTCATGAGGGTGCTGTGCTATGCCAGATCCCTTCCCCAGCGATCGTGGCAGCTGCTCAGGGGCTGCCCATGCTTGCCGCCCGCCCTAGGGATTGAATGTGCCCTACCCGCGCGTCTTGGAAGTCAGCTAGCATCCTTAGGTGAGCACGTTTTGCCAGGCAAGGAGGGTTCACCGTGGGAGACTCGCAATTTGTGTTCTTTCTACTGCGCCGTGGCACAGGGGCAAGGTCAGCGAGGGGCTGGACTTCTCGGACCGTGCTGGGCGTGCTGTGGTGATCACAGGCATACCCTACGCCACCAAGACAGACCCCAAGGCGAGGCAGGGTTGGTGCGCCCCACAGCACAGTGCACGCACGCGCCAACATGGCCCGGCTGCTCAGCCTGGTGTGGTTGAACTACATCATGACTCCACCTGCTATTTTCCTGTCCAACACCGACAGCTCAAGCCCTTCCCAGTGCATGTTGTGCATGTTTCAGACTATTAAAGGTGCACCCAAGTTCATGACATCACCTGCGGCCCAAGAACCTCGGCAGAACCTCCCTTGTGCCCAGCACATGTGTATATGCAGATGTGACACCAACGACTGTAGACACTCAATTGTCTTTGCCCAAGGCCCACCCCACCTTCTCGGCACTGCAGGTGTGCATCAAGCAGGAGCTCCTGGACGAGCAGCGGCGCCTGGGCCACAAGCGCCAGCATGGCGGCGGCGCAGCAGGCGCAGCGTGCAGCGCGCTGTCCGGTTCGCAGTGGTACTCCCAGCAGGCCATGCGGGCGGTGAACCAGGCGATGGGGCGCGTCATCCGCCACAGGCGGGACTACGGCGCTATCATCCTCTGCGACGAGCGTTTTAAGGGGGAGGTGGGCTGCGGGTGTGAGCTGACGGTTTCTAGCAGCAAGTATAGATGGCCACAGAAGGTCGCTATCGATGCCATGACCGGTGGTAGGGCTATGGAGAGTAGTCCGGTTGCGATGGATCAGCGCATCATCAGGTACGTATCAGCATCTGCCCGTCCCTGCAGCCCAGCATGCTGACCCTACAGCTTGCGCCCCACCCCTGTTCCTGCAGGGCATCCGCAAGCAGCTGTCCAAATGGCTACGGGACAGCGCGGTGGTGCACCCTAACTTTGGATCCGCAGCTGCCTCGCTCACACAGTTCTTCAAGAAGCAGGCGAGTTGAGGCTGAATGATGAAACAGGGAATGGCAGCTTGCTTGCTTTGTGCTCTCACACAGCATCGCAGGCATTGGACTCTTTACTTCAGGGCTTTCAACTCATATGGTGTGCTGCAATTTGTGGGGTGAGTCTTAGCGTGTGCAGGAGCAGGGTAGAACATCCCATCCAACTGCACACCTTAGGCCCACCCCCCTTCTGCATGGCTTGTGATGCAGGGAGAAAATGCCAGGCTGGGCCTGGTGTCTGATGGCGGCCAGGCACCTGTGCGCAACGCTGCCGGTCCCCAGTGGGGAGCGGGGGCAGCGGGCCCCTTCTCCAATGCCATTGACAGGAAAGGTGAGCGACACAGCATCGATGAGAGCAATGCACTGGCATCTGAGCTTGGGTTGTTGCTGGGAGTGTCCATCGTTCTTCAAATCGATGTATATTGCTTCACCTTGATAATGGCTTTCCCGTGGATGGCCTGCTGGACTCCTCCCATCCTCTCCTCCCAGTGAAGCTGTGGGTGGGATACCTGGGCAACCACTCCTCGGCTCTGCTTGCTTGCTGCTGCAGACAGCGGCCGGGGAGCGCATGCCCCCCGCGCTTTGCCTGCTGTGCCGCTGGCCATGGATGTGGTGGGCCTGACAGACCTGCTGGGCTGCGCTGCGGCCAACGGCTCGGCGGGGTGCTCCCAGGAGGAGCAGCCACCTGCCTCAAGAGATGGTGGGCTGGTTTGCAGACATCAATCTGTTCGTTGGTGTGCAACTGTAACCTTTGTGGCCTGTCATACTGCCGTTCTGGAACCTACTGCCTCTCAGCAGTATTAGCCCTAGTCTCAAATGGGGCGCACTTTTCGACTTCAGCTTTATCTTCAGTCGCTCTGCCGCCTGGTATGTCTGGGGTTGGGCTTGGCCTTGGCATGTGCTGGGTTCACATCAGTGTTAGTTACGGTAATACTAGATATTGTGTCACCCACCCTGCAGGTGGTCCCAGGCTGATGACTGCCCTTGCGGGAAGGCCGGGAGCGGGTGGCGGCACAGCGCAGCAGGCTCAGCACAGGAGTGATGTGGACGACTTGCTGTCGGCCCTGGCAGCTTCAGCACAGGAGGGCCAGCAAGCCCAACAGCACCATAAGGCACCCAGCCAGCAGCTGAAGCCGTGGGAAAAGTGAGGCTTGCGGGGCTTCATATCTGCTTGCATGACGTGCCTCGACAGCGGTACAAGCCGCTGTATGACAGGCTACCTGGCAGGTCATAACCGCAGGACTCCCTGGCTCCGCAACTCGTGGCTGCCCGTGCTGCATTGAGATAGGCAGCACTGGTGTTAACACGCACAAGTGCGTCGCTTGCAGGGCTGGGCTGCCCACGGTTGCCCTGCTGCGGCCAGCATCCAGTCGACCTCCGGTTCCTCTCAGAGCCCCCTCCGTGCAGCCAGCCAGCAATGCACCAACCATGGTGGGTCCTGCACACCTAGTCCAACGGCATCAGCAGCAGCTTGCTGAGCGGGCACAGCACCCAGCGCAGGAATGGCAGCAGGCAGAGCAGCCGGAGGGCGGCGCGTTGCTCCCAGCAGCTGAGCAGGGGCAGCAGGCAGCAGCTCGGGTACCTCAGCCTCCACCGCAGCAGCAGCAGCAGCAGCAGCGCCGCTGCAGCAGTTCCCCAGCAGGAGAAGCAGGTGCCCATGGGGTTGCTAGTGGGTCCGCTGCGCGGACGGTGAAAATAGAAAGCAGCACAAGGGCGGGTGGGCCAGCCGCCAGCGATGGCAGCAGTGACGGCACGCAGCACAGCGGCCAGCCCCCGAACCCTGGCGGCGGCAGCGGGGCGAGCGGTACCGGCAACGCTCCTGCTGGCCAGCAGAAGAGTCACCAGGAGCTGATCAAGCTGTACCTGCGGCAGCTGAAGGAGCAGCTCCCTCTAGAGGGGTACCAGGCGGTGCTGGCGGCCCTGAAGCGGTACAGAAAGGACGGGGACAGGGAGAGCCTGATGGCAGCAGTGGTAGAGACGCTGCAGCCACCCGAAAGGGCGCACCTGCTGCCAGGGTTGGCGAGGTTCCTGCCGAAGGACGTACAGGCAGCCTTTGCGGAGAGAGTTGGGTGAGCGGGTAGGCTGACGCCAACGGTGCCACGTTGGTAATGCCAGGGGCGACCCATGGTGTTCAACAGACTGACATCCTGCGAGCAGTCGAAGGGCATATGCATCTGAGGTGTGGGATGGTTGGGTTTAGGAAATCGGTGCTTCTCTCTCCAATGCTTGACACCAGAGGCCTCGAAAGACAGATTACCACCTATACCTCCTTCTGGGTGCAGGCCGTTGGTGAGAGCAGCAGCAGCACACAAGGAGCCTCTCCAGCCATCCCTGCCACCAGCAGCAGCAAATGAGCCCCAAACGGCTGCCAGTAGGGACTCCTTCAGCCGTCAGGCCGCCACAAACATCACAGGGCCAGCGTCAACGGCAGCAGCGGGGCCCTCTGTGGCCATAACAGCCCACCATGCGCGGCAGCAGGCTGTTGCAGTTGGCCAGCAGAGATCGTGTGGAGGCAACGTCCCACCGCAACGGCAGCAGCAGCAGCAGCAGCAGAATGGGCAGCGGTTACTTCAACCCCATGCCCAGCACAAGCAGCAGCAGCAGCATGGGCAGGGCTCCAGGCCAGCACCTGTAATGCAGCACCAAGCGCTGCAAAGCCGGCAGGGGTTGCTCCCTTGCCACCCGCAGCAAGCGCAGCAGCTAGGCATGGCCAGGCATGGACAAGCCGCCGCCCAGCTGTTTGGGAAGCCAGGGCAAGGGCTACACCAGCAGCAGCAGCAGCAGGTTGGCCAGCAGCTTAGGCAGCAGCAGCAGGAGGTACAGCGGCTACAGCAAGCTCACGTAAAGCTGGCCGGCAGTACACTTGGCAATCCCATGCAACATGATAGCCTGGTGGCAGGAGGGAGTATGCATCCGCGGCAGCAGCTGGGCGGCAGCGGTGGCGCTGGCCGGCAGCAGCTGCAGCAGCAGGGGTCGGCACCTGGCAATGCCCCACCTGCTAGAGCAGCTACTACTGTCGGCAGTAGCCTGCCTAGGAAGGTCACTGGTGCAAATGCTGTTGCTGTGGCAGGGCTCAGGGCAGCAGCTGCAGCAGCAGGCCCAGCAGCCAGTCTCCTGACGCACACAGGGCTGCAGCGTGGCAGCAAAGGCAGCAGTGTTGCTGGCGGCAATGCAGTGCCCGCTCCTGCAAGCACTGCCGGCGGTCTGCCCATAACAACAGTCGCAGAGTGCGCTGCCTGTGGTAAGGCTCCCATGGAAGCACCCCATCAGGCAGTGTGTGGCCACCAGGCCTGCTACCCCTGCTGGCTGAAGGCCATTGCGCTCATGAAGTGCGCCCACCCGGCCTGCAAGAAGCACGTCCGCAAGTCGCAGCTGTCGAAAATGTATTTTCAGTAGCATGCACTCATGTCATTACAGCAGCCGTAGGAGAGCACTCAACCTTCCTCGGCCACACCTTGGGACCTTTAGGACAACGTAGCAGGTGGCACTAGTGCAGCAGGTGACTTTGACCACAGCATTGATGGCCTGCATGCGTGCAAAATTTGCAGTTGCTTTAGGAGTGGGTTCGGGCTGCCACCTCTTTGCTGCCAAGTTTGACACATTGGTTGAGGTGAGAGCTTCGAAGTCTAGGTAGGTAGTGCCTGGATAACAAGCATGCTGCGCAGGAGTATCAGTGGTAGGTTAGTAATTTTGTAGGGAATTGTAGTGAAGCTCTGGTCCTACTTGTGCAACCCACAGGCGTGACGGCAGCCGAGAAGCAGGGCTGGATGTTGGGTATAATCCGAAACTGCTCAACCTAGGACCTTGCCAAGGCTCGTGCATAGTCCCACCAGGGCAGCAGTAGTGGTTACATGCCTAATCAGCCAATGCAGAATCGTACGTATTGATTTCACAACTCATCGTTGAGACTTCGACATGCATGCACGCCTATGGGTTTGAATCCATGACAGCCCAGCATGCCACCCTGGCATGGCAGGCCCCAAACACTTGAGGTGCACCTGAAGCCTGCATGCGCTTCATTCTGAGAGCTTTTGGGGAGGCATCAATGTAGATCTAGCAAGTAGCTTCGTCACCTCATAATGGTGCGGGTGCAGTCATTTGTTGCCGTGAATGAAAGCCATCAGGCCGACACAGCGGAGCAGCAAGCCACCCAGGAATCACGGGAGTCCAATGTGATCGGTTTATATGAGAGGGCACTGCGCAGCGTGCAGAAAAAGGACGCGGAGGATGCCAAGGTGCGTCTAGCCTGGGTTTAGTTGGGGTACTGAGCCTGAAACAAGTGTTTCTAGCCTGTGCGAAAGCTTCTTTGTTGTTGTGAGTACTCTGCCATCGAGTGCGCCAAACAAACAATATGTGATATTTTTGCTCAATATATCGCAGGCCTGCTTTCGGGCGGTCCTGGATGACCCGCTGGTCCAGGCACCCACATCACAGCAGATGCAGCGCATCAGGTTCTTATCACTGAAGAACCTGGGCGGCTTACTGGCGGAGGCCGGCGGCAGTGCTGCAGCGGCCCTGGAGTGCTATGTATCGGCCTGCGAGCTGGACGGGACCGATGTTGTGCTGTGGAACCGCCTTGGCACCTTGGTGAGAGCGTCTGTTGCCGAGACGCAGGTGGACTTGCTTCTGTACAGTGCACAGGCTGCTCTCCTCTAGCTTGGCTTGCAGCGGCCGGAGGTCACTTGCCTTTTTTATCAACTGCGTTGTAAGTGCCTCGTACTTTCGGTCTGCCTGCAGGCATCAGAAGCCGGTTCTTGGGCGCTAGCACGGCATGCCTTTGAACGCGGCCTGCAATACAGTCCCTCGCACCCCACTATGCGCGCTAAGCTGCAGCTGCTTCTGCGCCATGTTGGCGCCGCCGATGGGGCCGCCTCTGCCAGAGGAGCAGCTGCTGGGGCTGTTAAGCAGCAAGGTGGGACGGCCCAGGCATTGCCGGCCGCCACAGCGGGCCTGCTGCACCTTCAGCCGCTTTCCACAGCTCTGGCTGAGCCTCTCACTGCGCCAGAGATGGCTACGTGGCCAAAGTCAGTCAAGGTCACAGAGCCTTCCTGGCCTGCCCTGCTCAACAGCATCGCGTTTTTGTGCTCCGACAAGCAGCCCAGGCCCTTACGAGTGCAGCTCAGGCTGCCTGCTGAAGGAAGACCTGGTGCCGGAAAGGCCGCTGTTACTGCCGGCGCTGCAATAGCAGCAGCGGCAGTGGCGGGTGCTTTGATTGATTCAGCAGAGCAGCTGGCAGGAGTAGGCAGCAGTGCTGTCATTGTAGAGGAGGTTGTGCGGCTGCAGCTCACTCCAGGGAAGAGGCAAAAGTTGCTCAGCGCCGTGCAGCCAGACAAAGGAGGGCCGTCACCACCGTTGGCAGCAGTTGAACCTGCAATAGCTCAAGCAGCAGCAGAGACAGGGACGGCAACCCCACTGCCGGCAACAGAAGTGCAGCAGGTCACTGAGCAACCCTTAGGAGAAGAAGAGCATGTTGCAGTGGAGCTCCTCATACAGCCTGTTCCTGCTGTCCTTGGCACCATAGAAATGCACTCCGAGCCTGGAAATGTCGTGCCTACCCCCCAGCCAGGCCATCCTGCCGCTGGCGGCGAGGGTGGCTTGTACGCAGCAGCAGCAGCAGCAGGGGAGACTCCTGCAGCGGCAGTCCGAAGGGAACAGGGTATGCCAGTAACTGGATTGGGCACTAGGAATGGCAGTATTTCCAGGTGCGTGGTTTATATATAAGTTACGACTCCAAGCACATGTGGAGTAGGTTGGGCATAATCCACAACTGGCCCACAACTGGCTGCTGTCACTACCAAAATATCATCTCTTTGTCTTTCGAACCATCATGCATCTTGAATAGGCACGGATATCAAGGTTGAGGCCTTGCTAGCTTTTCAGATAGCGTTGCCAACCAACAGCCCAAAAAGCAGTGCAGTGCTGTTACTTTTATTGCAGGAGCGGCAGGAAGCGGAGGAGCAGGAGAGGCCAGCAGGCAGAGCAGGAGCCAGGCGCGCCCATGGCTTCAGCCCAAGGCAGCCTGCTCTCATTGCTGGATCTCCTGGGACTGTTGGACCCCATCCTTGAAGGGCAGCGGCAGCATACGTTGCAGGAGGGCGCTGGCTGCCCTGCAGAGGCCAGTGACGAAGGGGTACTGCCCGGCGGTCAAGGAGAGGGAGGGGGGAAGAAGGAGGCAGCAGGTGAGGGAGCAGAGGCATCAGCCTCTGGAGGCAGTGGCTTAGCAGAGGCAGCAGTTAGCGCTGAGCCGCAGCAGGCACAGCTGCAAACGCTGGCAGCAGCAGCACCAGCAGTGCCAACAGGAGCTGCATCAGCGGCGCATGTCCGTGCCTACATTAGGTCTCTCCCAGAGGCAGGCCTGCATCCCTCCCAACTCCTTTTAGGCCTAGTACGGCAGCTTGGAGGCAGCACGGAAGCTCTTGCAGCACTGTCGGCCTCTGAGCGGGGGCTTCTGCTGAAGGCAGCGGACCAAGTCTATTTGGATGGGCAGTCTTCCATCCTTCCAGCAGAATGCTGCCTAGTGCTGGCTGAACTGTGCATCAGCGAAGCTGCTGCCGCTCTGGTTGTTGCAGCACCCTTGGCAAGCTCTCGTGGGGCTGGCAGCGAGGCAGCAGCAGGCAACCCTAGCAGAGGCCAGGCAGGCAGGCTTGCCCTGGAAAGAAAAGACTCTGGCAGGGGCAGAAGCAGCAAGGTGGCGCGTAGCACCTCCCCAGCCCAGCTGCGGCAGCAGGCAGAGCAGTGGCTGTTGAGGCACATGGCTGCCACTGTCGCAGCAGCTCTGGATGGGGCAGGGGACGCGCTGCAACTGCCGGAGCAAATGCTTGGGACCGTCGCTGCGCCTGCCGTTCTGGAGGCCTTACCAGCAGATTTAGCAGGACCAGCGGACAGCAGGGCACCCTTGGATGTAGCAATAGCAGATGCAGTGGCGGAGGAAAGTAGCCCGCAATCAGCAGGGGTGGCAAATGGAGAAGCAACCACAGCGGGCATGGCGGTGCGGTATTGGTGGGCCAGGGGCCAGCTTGAAGAGGCCAAAGGAGCGGCTTCTGAAGCGGCCCAGTTCTACCAGCGCTGCTTGCAGGCCCTGGAAGACTGGGGTAAGTTGCTGAGAGTGTCTCCTTCCTTACACAAGACAGGCTTTCTGTTTAGAAGAAGCACGGATATGCTGTGCCGACCAGGGTGGCTAGGACTTGCTTGGAGGGGCGGAGGAGATGTGGTACCAGTATGGAGAGTCTTTCACCTGCAACCCATAGGGCTTTTGTGAGCAGGGTTTTGCTGCTCAATACCCATATGTAAGGGCTTGCCAACTTAGGTTAACCAGGACTGATGGCCGCAGCCTTGGCATGTTTGCAGGGCTCCAAGCTGTCAAGGTGCCCCATTGGCGCCAGCTGCCGCCAGAGGGTGGCAAGCCGGCTGGCCCCCTTGCCATCACTGCCGCAGCCCTCCGGAGCAAGCTTGAGGTGCTTCGTATGCATGACATAGTGGCAGAGGCTGACTTGCTGGCGCAGCAGGCGCAGCACGAGGCGGTAGCAGACAGCCTGGCAGCATTCCTCCTGCCATGTAAATCCAAGGAGGACAGCATGTCGGTGCTAGATGTTCAGTGCTGGCAGCATGCTCTGGCCAGGCTTCATGAAGCAGCACTGGCGAGCGGTCGTCCCTGGCTCGCAGCTGCGGCACAGCTGCGCATGATGTGGCACGCCCTGGCACGCCTGCCAGTCGGACTTGAACTGGGGAAGAGCAGTGTGGCAGGTGGGCACGCTTCTTATGAATCAGGGCTCCCTTCCCAAGCCTGTCATGAAGGGCTTGTCGGTGGTGCAGTTCCATGCTTGTGGCCGGTTGTGTACCGTGGCCTGCTGTTCACGGTCTGCTGGCCTCTTGCGTGGCAATAGAATAATCAAGCAGCAGATAGTGATCTATTAGGTTCTTGACCGTGCACCTTGACCGTGCTGTGCTTTACCGTGAAACATATTTGCAGGACCAGGCGCAGAAGCAGCACTGGCGACTGCGCTGCGGGGGCCGCTTACTTCTCATTCTTTGGCAGTCATGGACATTGCCACAGTGCTGGAGGCATCAGTGCACTTCTTCGGCAGCTACCGCTCCCAGCTGTTTCAGCGGGATGGTGGTGGCCTGGCATCGAACGAGGCTGACCGCACGTGGTCAGAGTGGGAGTGGCTGTTGCTGCGGCGGGCGCAACGGCGGCTGCTTGGGCTGATTGAGGGCTGCAGGCTGGTGCTGGCTGGCGACACACGCAGCGGCCATCTCAGCCTCAATGTGAGCAGTGGTCCTGCCTGTCTGCCATGTGTTCCGATCGCAGCGTCTGGGCAACTGTTGTTGTGCTAGTGATGGCGTTCTAGCCAAGGGCCATACGTTCATGAGACCTGTGTGCCAGCTCTGGCCTTTGATGAATGGAGAGTGAGAGGTATGTCTCGCATCATGCGTCCCTTCCTGGCATACTCCACCCCCCAGCACCCAGTCTTATTGCGCCTTGCAGGCTTCCTCGCAGCACCGGGCCATGACAGCTGCCGCGGCTCTGGTTGTGCACCTTTGGACCCTGGACCCAGCCCCAGAGCACTCTCCTAGGGCCACTGTCGCCCTGGTGCGGCCGCTGTGTGAAGCCCTTGCTCAGGGCCACACCCTCATGGAGGCTGAGGGTGCCTTTGTGCTCCTATGCCTGCGACACTTGAGGGAGGCCCACGACGCCCTTGTCGAGCAGTACGGCAAAGGTGAGTGGACCCTTGGAATACATGACAATTATTATTCTGATGTGTGGGCTTGATTACTTCAAGTGCATCCTCCCCCCCAGTAGCTAGTAAGGGAGTGAAGCAGAAAAGCGCAAAGCCTCCGGCTTGCTTGGCTGTGGACCTCAAGCACATGCCTGTGTGACCCGCAAGAAGCAGTCCAATGTATGCGTACAAGCATCATGTCGGGCGCTTTCACGTGCAGATGTCTTAGGAAAGGAAGAAGATGAGGAGGTTGGCAGCGAGGAAGAGCCTGAAGAACTCTCAGATGCCAGGGACCTGTGCTGGGACGTGACTGTGGGCATACACAACTGCCTGCACTGGCTGTATGGCATCGACTTGGTTGGGCGCGAGGACGAGCCTTGGGCCGAGGGTTTTGAGGTGAGCACATGGCCGTTGCCCAGAGACGCTGATAGCACGGGGTTGCTGTGTGCCAAGGACGAGTGATTACTCCTGCCTTGCACCGGGGCAGTACATGTGGCAAGCCACAACTCCAGGACCTTTGCTTGCTGACTCGTACAACCCGGTCAGTACAGGAATCAGCAATAGAACCAAGCCCTACCTTTCGGTTTTGGGTAATCATGCAGGCTCCACATCTGGCTGGGCGACTGCTGAGCTCGCCCCAGGCCTGTGTGGAGGTGTGGCCACTGGTGTCAGAGTACTTGCTGGAGATGGATGGCAAGGAGCTGCAGGCCTTCACAGGTGGGCACCAGGTTCTGCTTGCTGCGATTGCATGTGCGCGCTTGCAAGTGGGTCCATGCTCGCACAGAACCCTGACTGGCAGGGGCAAGGGACAAGTGCCCGCTGCTTCCATGGTAGAGTTTTCAGGTTACGCAGTGCCACGCCGATCAGATGTGAAGGACAGCTTACCTTGATATTGCCTTTGCAGGCTTCATCAATCTAGTGGCAGCTCACTTCCCGCAGCCCCCCTCAGCAGCGCTACACCGGCTAGAGGCAGCCTGGGGCCACCTAGCAGCAGCGGAGCTGCCGGATGACTTTCTTGCTTCCAACATCATGAACCCACTGGAGGTTCACTGGCGGCCCACAAGGGAGCAGGGGAGCGCAGAAGAGCCTTTGGGTGCACCACCCGCAGAGGGAGTGGCTGCTGGAGCCGGAGCCTGGACTTCTGAAGGCACAGCGTTTATGACAAGTGAGGGTGCCCCTGCCGTACAAGGCAGCCAGGGGCTGGCAGGGGCTGACGTCCTCAAGGCAGGAGGTGTGCAGCCCATGGACATTGACGAAGGAGCCGCGCAGGTTGTTGCCGCTGCTGCAGCTGACATTGAGAGGAAGGCCCAGGTGGGCGTAGCTTTGGAGGCCGCCGCTGCAGCAGCAGCAGCAGCTGGTCAGCAGCAGGAGGACGAGCAAGAACAGCTGCAGCCACACGAGCAGCTTGACAGGGAAGATGATGGTTATAGACAAGTCCGGAGCAGCCTGTACCGTCTGCTAGCACTGCAACATTCGGATCTTGAGGTGAGCTTGGCCAGGAAAGTACAGGTGGAGTGGGGTACAAAGCACTTCAGGTACCGACACCGCACTGCCTCTTTGCCTGCCACATCATATCCCCTACTTGTTTGATAGTGTCTGTGAAAGCCTTCCCTTGGACAAGGTACCTCTTGCAACAAGCTGATTCTCAGGAGACGTCGCCATGCTGCTGATCAACGGTCATGCTGCCTCAACAGGAAGCTCTTGCCGGCAAAAGCCTTCTGGCAAGTGAGGCAGAAGCTGCCCTGGAGCGCATGCTGGCTCCCTGCAAGTATGACCTGCTCTACAACCCCACCAGCTTTGTGGCCTGGGAGCAGCTGGCTGCGTCATATCACGAGGCGGCTGACTGGATGCTGGTAGGGCGCTTGCTAAGTGAACATAATTCTTCGCATGTATTAGCTTGAGTAGATATTCCCTCTGAGTTAAGCTATGTCTAACGCTCCATGGGCGACGCTTACTGCAATCTTCTGGGGCGCCGTCAGTCACATGGCGCTTGGATAGAATACTGTAAATATAGAGCAAACCTGACGTCTAGCTGTTGATATACCGCGGTGCACTCTCCACCATGGTGTCAAATATGATTGATACGGCTACTTGCAGGAGGAGGCAGTAAAGGCAGTGACTCCCCAGGACTGGAATAGCCAGCAGTATGCAGCAGTGCGCGAGCGGGCCCGGCGGTACAGCCATCTGGGCTACCACTGTACTGCCATGGCACTGAAGTATGTAGATAAAGAGGATGGGGCTGAGGATGAGACGGCCAAGCTGCTGGCCATCAGTGGGGATAGGTGCGTGTTGTGCGAGTTAAACCAAGTCAGGGAGCTACCTGAGAGTACCTACTGGTAGCAGCTTTTGTCCACATCAAGGCCTGACCGACCGTGACATGCCAGACACTGCCAGGCAAGCACAGTTGCATGCAGCCTTAACCAGGGGTATTCATGGTGAATCCTCAAAACACTCAGTGTACCGTGCTACAGTCCTGACACCCTGCCTCCCTTCGGCATCTGCAGGCTTTACAGCGACCAACAAAGGGTGCCCCCCGGCTTCAGCAAGCTGCTCAACCAGCCTTTCCCTCTGGAAGCAGCCCAGCAACGCCGGCAGGGGTATGGGCGAGCATTCAGGGCGTTGCAGCAGGCTTCAGCGCTGCGCCCTGATGACTGGGAGCTAGTGCTGGGGCAGGCCAAGTGCTTGCAAAAGGTTGGCCACCCTCCATTCACGTGGCTGCCACAGCTGGCGAGGGCGTGCCACCTGGCGTCAGCCATGCGAGCTGGGGCCCCCGTGGATGCCGTGTATGCCCTGCATGCTGCGCGCCTCAAGCTGCTGCTTACCTTGAGGAGCGGCCTTGAAGGAAACAGCCCAGCCGGCCAGCCTCAGCCGAGCAATCCGCCAGCTACAGCTGCGGATGTAATTGCTCCCGGCAGAGAAAGCTGGGATGGCCAGCAGCTGGTGCAGGTTGTGCAGCTGGTGGGGCGCTACTGTTTCACTCGTCAGGCTCAGCAACAGCTTGGATTCCACAATGCCAGCGTCAGCAGCCAGCCGGAAGCTGTAATGGAGGAACAGCAGCAGCAAACCACAGAGGGCTCTTCACAGGATGCTACAGCTGGGGCACCAGTCGAGGAGTCTGCTGCTGCTGCTGTGGTCAGCAAGGCACTGGAGCCACAGCACATGCTGCGGTGCCTGATCGAGGACTGCCTGGAAGCAATGCGGTGGTGCTTGCAGAGGGACCGGCTGTTCCACCGTGCCGCCTACAGGTGCACACACTGTAGGATGCCTGGCCGCGGTACTCAACCTTGCTTGCAACATAAAACGCTTTGTCAGCTTGTTTCCTACCACTGAAAAATTTCCCTCACCACTCTATGCTTGGAGTTTTTAACATCCACAAGCTGGTGAATGCCAGGCGCTAAGCCAGGAGTTAGTTGCACATGTATGTTACTGGTCCTCCAGATGTGGATGGTGAAGAGTTCTGGTTGTCTGCTGCTCTTCAGGCTTGCTGAGGGCAGGCTGGCCCTTGAGGGGCGCCTGGCCGCCATACAAGAACTGGCTCCCCTCTTCTCCAAGCCGCCAAAGCAACCATTTTGCATCAGCATCACGCGGATCGAGGCTGGCGACGCGGTGGAGGCTGCGGCAGGGCCCAAGAGGAGGAAGGGCACCCGCGGCAGGAAGGCGCAGCAGGAGCCAGCGCATGACGGCCAGCAAGGTTGGTGTATTTACAGTTGTGCTGGGGGCTTGTGGTGGGCAACCTACCAGTGGCAGGCTGTGCATCATGTGATGCTTCCAACACAGCGCACAAAGTCGCTTGGAGATTGCTGCATGGTACCCCCCGGAGCACGTGGCCTTTTGCAATCATATTGGGCTCTTGGTGTGCCAATGGCAGAATACACAGTACTCTTGCCCCATTCTGCATTGCCAACAAGCAGGTGAGGTGGCAGAGCGGGACTGGGGCATCTGCCCCGCCCGCGCCTCTGGCGCTGCCCGAGAGGAGTCCCTGCAGCAGTACTATGGCAGCGTGCGCAAGTACCTGCGGCGGTACCTGCAGCTCCTGGCCGAGGAGGGGCAGCTAAATCAGCTGCGCATGGCAGGTAGGCAGCACGAACCCAGGGCGAGTGAGGTAACTATATTGAATTTCGTAGTGGTTTGTGGTGTCTAACCTCATGGCTCCGCAAAGGGGGTAGCATGCAGTGGATGCACTCGCTGCATGACGGGGTTAAGCAGGAGGGCCAGCTCTCGGTGACAAGGCCTGACATCTTTGGAACTGGCGTGGTTGTGTCATGCAGGTGGCTACCTAAGCACAAACGGCATGTGGGGCCCAGCAGCCCTGCCAGCCTTCAGTGACGTTCGCCAGCTGGCCAGCGGGCAGCTCGTGCTGTGCATGCTTCGCTCCATGGGACACATCTGCCCTCCAGCCCGCTTGCTGTCTCCGCTAGACGCCGGCGCAGCACCTGGGCCGGATGCGGGGGGTCCTGCTGCAATCGACGGGATGAGTAGCCAGGCACTGCCCTCTGACCCCGAGGGGCTGAGTGTGCCGGCAAAACCTTGCGGTGAGGCATTTCTGTTAATATGATGGGCAAGGTTTCTGCGTATGCGAAGGCTGACCTGGCTCCATGATCTAGCTCTCTGACCCGCAGCAACACCCCACTTCTGCAAGCCATGCCCATTGTTGCCATCGTTGAATTTTTTGGTTGGTGGTTTGTATCATGGCGATCGTTCATCTTACTGGGCGGCTTCCATATCAAGCATGCCATGACTCAATGACATGCAGGGTGGGAACAGCTGAGGGCTGAGCTGCAAGATGTGCTTCAGCAAATGGAAGGCCGTGACATGGAAGCACTGTTGGAGACTCTTCACCAGGTGGGAATGCCACCACCCTGTGTCCAACCATCAGAATCTGCTAATTCTGCCTGCCGCGACGAAATAATCAAGGTACCTCTCCTGCCAACGGCCTGGTTGCAGGCTGTTACAACTGCTCATAACCCCAGTACCCAGTTCAAGGCCTGCACCATGTCTGTCTTGCCTAGTTCCTCATGGCAACAAGTGCTGTTTGCAAAAGGCCTTTGAATTGACTGCAGTTCAAAGTGGAGCACAGCCTGCTGCCGCGAGAGGAGGGCCAGGGCTGGGAGCAGGCTGTCCTGGGCCCTACCCAGCTGGCTTTGTCCTCCAGTAAAAGGGAGCTGCAGTCCTCGATGTCTGAGGAGTTGCCTGAGCTGGCTAGCAGCAACGACCTGTTTCGGTGAGGGTACTTAGGTGTGCATGCATGCTGGCAGCTGCCTCGTCGATTTTGTGGGAGACCTGAAACTTCGTGCTGCTAGAGCTGAACTGGGCGACCATGCTCCTTGGGCTCAAGGCTTGCAACAGCGAGGGAAGGGCACTCCTGCATGCCCTTGACACCAAAGCTTCTGGCTGTGCGTGCCTGGATGCAGGGCATATGCCGAGCTGTACGTGCTGCTGCTGGGGCGTCAGAACAAGTTGGAGCAACTCTTAGAAGTAGCTAAGAAGCTGCGGCTGAGGTGGGTGTTGAGAGAAAGACTGGAAGTTATCATCGCAGCTCCCAGCAGAAACGGGACTTGTATGCCCCGAGCTGTGGGAAATGTGTAATTTGACATAGCCCAAGTGACTGGCTTACCTGACTGCCAGTGGGGGGCTGTAAGTGCGTCTGTGGTTATTCGAAGTAGGTAGGAGCACCCCAACGGCATGCACTTGCTTCTCTGCATCTGTAGGGCAAAGGGAGCCGTTCAGCAGCAGCTGCCACAGCAGCAGAGCCAGCCTAGCCGTGAACTTGGAACCCATCTGGAGCTCATTTTCCAGCAGGCCCTGGCAGCCCTGCGGCAGTCCACCTCCAGGCTGCATGAAGCAGCTGGGAAGGTCCGCCCAGAGCTGATTACTTGTCCCTCTCTGCAGCCGGCATCCGCAGCACAGTCTGCTGATGCAGGGCCGCTGCTGCAGCCGCAGCCTGCCCCGCAGGATGGTCAGGATGGCCCTACTGGGCCGGCTGCATCGCCGACAGGCCAGGCGGTGCCGGGGTCGCCGCAAAAACAGGACGAGGCTATGCAAGATGCGGCAGCCGTGCCAGAAGTGGAACTGCTTGGGCAGCACCCTACAGCCTCGGCTGTACCCATGCTGCAGCAGCTCTTGTATGCGCCATTTTCAGCCAGCATCCCAACCCAGCTGCAGCAACAGCTTGCTCTGGCCCTTTTACAGCAGCAGATGGCGCTGCAGGTGCAGGCCCAGATGCAGCTCCAGCGGCAGCAGTGGTCGCCGGTGCAGGGTGTGCAGGAGCAGACTGTCCTGCCCCCTGCCACTCGGTTAGGGACGCCTTCAGGTGTACAAGGCCCAGCACCCTCGCAAGCCGTCTCGAGCTTGGCCTCGAGACTATATGCATCTGTACAGCAAGGGCAGCTGTCATCGGAGGAGGCGATGCAACACTTGCAGCAGCTCCTTCAGCAGGAGCAACAGCTGCATCAGCAGCGGCCGCACCCTCAGCCTCCTGCCCTGCCCTTGACGGCACCCTTTCCACAGCAGGTGGTACCGCCTCAGGGGATAGAGGTAGCACACTCTGCACCAGCCTTGCCGGAGCAGCAGCCCCTTGCAACTGCCAGTATGGGCTCCCCAGATGTGCCTGCGCTGCTCGTGGGTCACATGCTGGTCCCAGCTGGAAGCTCCCCCTGGGGGCAGCCCACAGGTCTCGTGGCTCTGACCGGAGGACCTCCAGCTATGGGGCAGCAGCCTCTGCCGCTCGTGCACACCGGCCCAGCAGCGCAGCAGGTGAGGCAGGGGTCTCCTGCGAGGAGCCCAGCTGCCGCACCTGCCAAGGAAGTCGGCTCCCCATGGCCGGCAGCAGTGGCTGGGGACCCAGCACCCGTCGCTACCATGACGGCCAAAGAGCCTTTAGGGCAGTCCTCTGCTGCCTTGCACGCGGCCGCGGCCACGGTAGCCGAAGCGGCGGCAGCGCAGGCTGATCCCCATGCGGCACCTGCCACTCCCTGTGACAAGAGTGCAATAGAAGAATGGGGAGTAGGGGGGGCAGCAGCAGCAGGAGGAGCAGCAGAAGTAGCAGCGCTGGTGGAGCCTCCGTCCCCCACTTCTGGTGTCGTTGGAGCGGCGATGCCGGGACTTGTGCCGGAGGCAGCTGAGCTGCCGGGGCCCCCACCTTTGACAGTAGAGGAGTCTGAGCTGGTGGATAGGGCAGTGGAGCTCTTGAGGGCGGGCAAAGAACTCCACAGGCTTGTCAACCTGACTGCCCAGGCAAGCTAACTGCTGTAAATGCGAAATGAGAGATATCCTGAAGTGCACGACCCGAAGCATGGCAGTAATTAGTGAAAAGGTGGAAGCCGGCTTTATGTCCTTCCTGGGCCGAGTACGAGGAAAGAGGCTCGCAAACGCAAGGAGGGGCGCGTTCTCGGCTGTAGATTGGTGGTATGCTGCTGTGCAGGGCATGGCGTATGGTGTCAAAGGCCACATGCCATTGCTGAGGAGCGTGGAGGAGCTTCTGGCTAGGTCAGTGCAGGGTGTGGTCACACCGGAAACTGGCTGAGTGTGTTTGTACTCCGGCGGTACAGGTGGCAGGGAGTGCGGCCTGCACCTAAATATTGTATCTCTTACAGGGGCACATGCTACCGCGCAGGACTGCACCTGGAGCTGAAACTGCTGCCTCCCACATTGTACTGCCACGTTGCTCGATTTGGTGATTGTCACGTGCTTGACCTTGACACTCATGTTGTTTGTGACTCGTGCACTGGCTGCAGCTTGTACCGCACCTTTGCGGCCCTGGCCCGCCGTCCTGGCCCACCTGCGAAGGTGACACAGCTGCTCAAGGCATGCGACGAGGTGGCTCGAGAGCATCGCCGCCTGTCCCAAAGGGGCACTGCCACAGGGGGAGCAGCAGCAGCAGCAGCAGCGCTTGAGGCAGCAGGAGGACTTGACTGCCAAGCAGGGGTAGCAGATGGGAGTGAGGGGGATGGGCCCAAAGCCGGAGCACGCAGGCGCGGCCGGCAGCCAAGGGCAGGCAGTAGGGAGCTGTCGTTGGCAGCTGAGGAACGGCAGGGGCCTGGGAGTGTCGCTGCAGGGGCAAGCGGTGTGGCAGTGGTTCAGGGCAGCGCTCGGAAGCGCACCAGGCGGGACGTGCTGCTATCAGCGTCTGCCTCCCCACAGCCCAAGCAGCAGGTGCCGGTTCCTTTGGATGGGCGGCCTGAGGGGCTGTTGCTGTCGCCTGGCGGGGCCTGTCAAAACCATATCCCAGCTGGTGGCGGAGCAAGTGATGAGCCAGGCGCAGTAGCCACAGAGTTGGAGGCTGCTGGACCAGGAGGCACAGAGGCGGCAGACATCACAACCACAAATGCAGATGCCACAACGGCAATGGCTGCCTCAGAGGGTGCTGCTGCTGCAGAGGACCAGGCTCCAGCAGCAGATGAGCCACGTGACGCAGGGGCAAAGAAGCGTGGTATGCCAGAGCCCGAGGAAACGGAAGGCCAGGGCGAGGAGCCCGTCCGTGAAGCGAAAAGGCAGCGCAGTGGGGACGGTGCGAGTAATGGCCAGCAGCCTGAGATAGTTGGGAGTGGGATGGCTGAGCTGCCTGTGGACACTACAGCAGAGATGGAGCCAGGCGGGCAAGGCGATATTGCTGTGCCTGAGCCTATAGAGAGTGCTATGGTGGAGCCATCGCTGGAGCAACTGGGCCCGCCAAAGAATGGATAGGTTGGGTGATTGTATGTGCGCAGTTTGCCAGAGAGTATGGCTGCTGGTGTCCCAGCCAAACGTGTGCTTGAAAGTTGTTGACTGCTCGTCATAGACGTGGCAGTTTCGAGCATGAAGTCTGCGGCTTGGCAGTTGTGAGTAGGAAGAGTTTTCAATTTGACCAGTTGCGCTGCCGCCAAAGCACTTTACAATACCCTCCTGGGAGTTCATGAGCCCTTGAAACTCAGCCAAAGATTGAATTATATTGAGGCGTGACGTGTGTGTGTGTGTGGTGGGGGGTGGGGG
>BBXU01001122.1:0-30275 GCA_001598975.1 Parachlorella kessleri | reverse complement strand
GGAATGTTTGGTATGGCCGGTGGGCGGGTGAGTGGGCGGTGTTGAGGAATCCGCAGTGCACCCGGTGGGGAAGCCTTGGAAGCTGCCCCGAGGAGCTGTTCCTGTGGTTGGTCCGCTTTACCAGCCCTTTGTCACTGGCCTTGCCACTCCTCAAGGCAAGGCAAGGCATGCGTGCCGAGCCGTGGCCAGGCACGCACCCAGGCCTCAGGCCAAGCCTACAGAAGCCCGCGTCCCGACACCCGTGGCTTGTGGCTGCTTGTGCTTCGCAGGGACGAGATTCTAGGCACCTCCATGGCAGACTTCCACAGGTTTGCTGACGCTCTGGCGGCGGTGAAGGAGCAGGGCCGCGTGGTGGCGGTCACATCGGCAGACAAGCTGCAGGCGGCCCAGGCAGAGCGGCCAGACTTGTTTGAGCAAGTGAAGCGAGTGATCTGAGCGCTGCGGGGCCTGCGGTGCACTCTGGGTGCCCCCAGAGGTGCTTGGCAGCTTGCGCTGTGTGTGCTGTGCTGAGCTGTCGTGAGGGAGTTGCTGACCCACAAACCTTCTTTCGTGCACTTCTATCTCGGCCTTGCAGAAGCGGTCTCCGGTTTGTACTGATCTGTTTGCTCTGTGCCGGCTTGTCTTGACTTCATCACATCTGGAAGGACGGATTACCAGGGCAGGGATAGAAACAGGGGGCCTTCGTGCCCTCGCCTGGTAGGGAGGGTTTCCCTGGAACCTGGAGTAGTACTGACTGTCCCTCTCATAACTAGTACTTTACAGGGTGGTGCCACCTGTTATCAGCACTGGCTGGAAGGGTCAGGTTGCCGGAGGCGCCAAAGGGTCCCAGCCCAGCCCGTGGCAGCGCACCAAGATTGCAGTGCTGCAATGTAGAACACAGTGTTGGGACATAGACCTCAGAGAAACCAGACGACGACCCTACGTCCTCCAAGATGCTAGCTAGGAAGGGCTTGGAAAACCTCACAACAGGGAAGAACGACTTCCAGCGTGACTCTGTGGGTAGGTGTGACAGCTTACCCACCAGCTCGCCCCACCGCCACCCCTTCAGCTGCTCAGAGTAGGGCTCAACATCAACAGCCAAGAAATCCTTGCCTTGCAGGTCATCCGGCAGTGAGAAACACTCCCTGTAGTCCCCATGGCACACAGCATCCCACTCGACAAACCAGATGTAGCTGTATACAACAGGCTGCAGGTACCTGCCCACCAGGGCCATCTGTATATGTGGCATGTTGTACATATTGGTGTGCAGACGACTAGCATTGGAGCATTCGGACTCGTTTATGAGGAGATGTGGGGAGGCTCCCACACCTGCAGTACGATGAGCTATCCTAGTACCCTGTGCGCCAAGGTGGTTGGTGTCGTCAACTAGCAGATAGACACTCTCTGCCCCCAACTGCTCCCTCATCTGTATATACCGTGCCTGCCCAAAGCGATTGCCCGCATGCGTTCGAAACACATATAGGCTCCTGTTTTGCTCTGGCGTGGACAGCTCGGCTGACAGCAGGCGCTGGGAAGGGCGATGCTGAACGCCCTCTTTTCTGGCCCCATCGCTGTGTCCAGTGTCTGTGAGGCTGCTCCCAGCCGACAGCAGCAACACTATGCAGGTGACCACCAGGCAGCCGAGGAAAGCCGCCAGGTGCTTGGACATCCCCCAGCCGCCTGCAGACAGGCAACACAGTGTTGGTGCCGAGGCACTGCGGGCAGGTGCTGCTGTTGTCTGGGTTTGCATCTTGTGATCTAGGAGCACACAGAAGGCGACCCCACTGCGACAGGTCTCAACACAGGCCTTCAGCAAGTCACGAGAGTCAGTTTTCCCCGCACTTCTTACACTAGAGAAATAGTAAGTTGGTGCTTAGGATACCGTCATCTTTACCACGAAGACAGATGACGACCGGGCGGCACTTTGTTGCTTGCACGGATTCAAGCTGGCGCCCGCTGGTCGTTGCTTTTTCTTAACAAACAAGAAAGCAAGCAGTCGATCACAGCTTGCACGCCAACCGGCGTGAGTGTTGACCTACTAGTTAACGGAGACTGTGCAGCCTACCAACCCTACAGGACTTTGACTAAGGGTTTTTAATCAGTGATGTACGTTTAAACCTTGCCCCAGAGCGTTACAGCCAGTATATGCTGGCTGTCAACTCTTTAGCTGGGCGCGGGCGGACTGGGCGGACTTGTGATCGCTGCGTTCAAGGAGGTAGGCAAAGGCACAGCACTTCCTTCAACTCCAAGCAGACATGCTAAGACATGGACAACTGATACGGGCTTCACAGCGCGGCATCCTGAAAGTGTGCACAACCGGCATGCGTACCATGGCACGCTGTTAGTGAACAGCAGGGAGTTCTCATACTATGTTGTTTGACATCTGTTGCTGTAGGAATGCATGGCTACGAAGCCTGGGGCGTAAGACGTTGAATCGGGGGTCCCAAGAAGTTGCCCTCAGCATCCTGCTGGTCAGTGGAGGTTGTTGTGGAGCAGCAAGCTTTGAACAACGTTGCGCAAACCTGCCTGCAGAGGCCATGGGCTGTCAGGAATTCCCTGCAGCTCTCTCCATGAACAGGGCCCCTCCTGGGGTGCCACAGCAAATGCTACCGATCGATGCCCCACCTCCTGGAAGCGGACATGCCTCTGTCTGGGGAGGAAAAGGATGATCATCGACCACATCTAGCTAGGTACCTCTTTGAAACACCTCCAGGCCGTGCAGGGTGGCTCGTTTTCCCGGAGTGACCTCCACTGGCAGAACAGCTGCAGGTCGTAAGCCATATCCCAGGCAGGTCAAAGATAGTGCCTCGTACAGCACAGGTTATGTCTGCGTTTTCCAAAGAGGATATATCCTGCCTATGCTTGACGGTCTGCCGCCTGCTAACTCTCAGGCACAATGGCCAGCTACCATAGGTATATGCATATATAGGGTTTCTCAACAGGTTATGGGCCCCGGATCGCTTGAATGACACTGACCAAGGTTTCATGTTGGCTAATATTCGGGTACTACCGACGGGAGAGTGAGGAGTCATGTATGCAGCAACTGGCTGCCCCTTCCAGAGGCTCCACCACTAGCTAACCGTCCTCAAACATAAAACCCCTCTATACCCGAGAAGTAGCCGAGTTGCTCAGTAGCCACGTTGCGAGCCGGGGCCCAAAACCTCTTGAGGAACCCTACTTAGTGATGAAACTACCGTGCCCAAGAAGTTTCTTCACTCCATATATATATCTCAGAGGGGCAAATGCTGGAGCCCTGCCCTGCGCAAGTCCTGAAGGTTTGGATCACGGCATGAGCCGGTACAGTGCCCCGTCAGCACAGGGCAGCAAAAGATACCAACCCAAGTCTCGCCCTAGGACTCATGTATGCTTGCGCGTTTCGGTTCGCAATGCGCTGTACTGGCTAGCGAGCTAATTCACTTGGACTTTTGCAGTTGTTGCCATGGAGTTCTCCGGCCGCTCCTTGTTCTTGGTAGCGTGGCTGGTGGTCGTGTGTGGGCGCAGAAGTCTTGCAAGTGTGGTTCTGCAGGTGAGGCTTCCGCGTGGCCAGAGCAAGCTTGATCTCAGTCCCATCCACTGCATTGCTGTGTGGTTCTTGGCAGACCCCTACTGCCCCTAGCAGGACGATACTCCAGGCTCACCACGGTCATATCAGTAGCCAACACAAGCCAGCCCGCGCTGTGTGCAGACTGGGAACCTGACATATGACGCCCTGGCAGACATGCCTGCTGACTTTGGGCCTCGGGTTCCCGCCGAGGGCGTGAGAGGCCTCCTAGTGGTGAGCCCGCTGTGACTGGGTCCAGCCTGTGAACACTCAACCCTCCATAATTCTCATGCCACAGCGGGTCCGCCCTCCGTAGGGCCTGCAGGAAGCCGGGTGTGCCACAGCTGCCTCGTTGCTGCAGTACCAAGGGCTTGCTGTGTGCGCTGTGTAGGTGGCGGACCCGGAGGACGCCTGCGAGCCTCAGCGGCTGTCGCACATTGGCGCCCCCTGGGTGGCGCTGGTGGTGAGGTCCCAGGAGAAGCTGAAGAACTGCACCTTTGACGTCAAAGTGAGTCGTAGGCACGCTGTGGCTAATGCAGGCCTGTGCCCTGTGGAGGCCTGTTGTGCCCGCTGCTTGGCTTGCCATCCAGACATATTGCTGCACCACAGCAGGTTCCCTCTTGCTTGTTCGCCGTGCCTGCTGGACTCCTCCACATATCTCCCCTAAGCCTCCCACCTGCTCTTGCCCTCATGTAACTACAGGTTAGTAATGTGGAAGCTGCGGGTGCCATAGCCGCCATCGTCTACGATGATATCTACGAGCCCCTCATAATCATGAGCAAGCCAGCGGACCATGCAGACCCCGGCATACCCGCCGTCTTTGTCTCTGAGAGGTCGGGGGTGATGCTCAAGCGTCTGATGACGCCAGGCTTGACCACGGTGGAGATCACTCCGGTAGGTGCACGAGGGGTGTGTGACAGGCACCTTGCTTGGAGCTGTTGTGGCAGCCACCTCAGCCTGGCTCTCCTGCTGGGTGGGGAGGACGTGCAGCGTGCTGGCATCGTAATATTGGTGGTGTTATGGGGCTGATCAGGCACTTGTGGGTCCGGCACTTGTGCTTGGTGTGCGCACAAGTCAGATGGATGCCACTTGCTGTCGGCCCCCCTTGGGTGAAATTATAGTGAACTGTTGCTTGCTGTGATATGGTCTGTGCCCCCTATTCTAAATGCCTGCAGATCTCCGACGCCATCTGGCTCTCCATGCTGATGAGCGCCTTTGCGGGCTTCCTGGCCATGTCTGTCGTGATGGGCACCTTCTTCTTCATACGCCACCAGCGGCTGGGGCTGACCGGCGGCGGCGGCGCCGGGGGCGGGTACGGCTTTGTGCGCCCGGGGCCGCGCACGATGACCGCGGAGCAGATCAGGGCTCTGCCGGTTGAGATCTATGAGGAGCATCCCCATGAGCATGCACAGCAGCCGCAGCAGGGGCAGCAGGCACAGCAGGGAGCTGGTGAGGGGCCCGGGCTGGCGGGGGAGGGCATCTTTGGGCAGGAAGCTGCAGCAGGGGCTGGCGAAGCGGACCCTGGCGCAAGGCAGGGTAGGTGGCGTGAGTCCGCAGTGCATCACATAGATAGCTGCCGAGGTATAAGCATTGCTGCATGCTGAGGTTGAGTTTTGACCCTGGCAGTGTCGTCCCCGGCTCTTTGCTCATCGATGTGGAAGTCCTCATTTGTCCCAGCCCAGCTCTGCCTATCCGCGGCTAGGCCTGTGAATCAAGCGTGGGGCTGTTCGCGAAGTAGGCCCTGCATGCTGCGGTGCTGTGCTGCCATCTGTATGCAGCGTGTCGGTAGCATGGCCATGCGGCAGACCCGAACACAGTTCTACACACTTTGTAACACAATAGGATGTATATAGGGAGACTGGGAGGAGCAGAAGAGAATGCAGCTGCTTGTTCCGCTGCTGCTGCTGCAGGGGAGGTTGGTAGGAGCAGCGACGATGGCGAGAGCAGCTCTGACGCAGGGCGCAAGGGGGGCGGCACCAGGATCACGTGCGCCATCTGCTTGGAGAACTACGTGGATGGGGACAAGCTGCGCGTGCTGCCTTGCCAACACAGGTGCGTGGCATCAAGGCCAGGGCGCCACAGGGCATAGAGTGGGTGATGCAGGCTAGGGCGTCGCCCGTATGTTGAGATTGTGGCTGGTAGCACGGAATCGGGGCTGCCATCATGTTGCCCTCCTGGAATTTCTAGCCTCTTCATTGGAATGTCTAGCCTTTGCACGCGTGCGTAGCTCACCGATGCCCCTGCTTGCCTGCCTTGCCCGCCTGCTTTCGCCCCACTCTGTACAAGCCTTGGGCCAGCTCATTGTGGGACCGCGGCCCCCTTGCCAGGTACCACACCGAGTGCATCGACCAGTGGCTCTCCCACCGCAAGCCCTGGTGCCCGGCCTGCCGCCACGACGCCACCGAGCCCGACCTGGAGGCTGGAGGGGGCCAGGGCAGCGGCGAGGGAAGCGTGGACCGGCGCTCTGCCGTTGGCAGGGTGTGGTCGTTCCTGGGGGGCAGGTGGGGAGTGGCAGGCTCGTGCTACGCTGTTGGGGGCAGGTGACGGGCGGAGGCTTGGCAGCAGCAGGAGGGGGGTGGGTTGGACAGCTGGTTTTTGCGCAGCGGTTGATTAATGTCGTGTGATGTGTTTGAGAGCAGAGGAGCGGTCGGAAGCCTTGGCAGCAACGCCCAGTCGGGGCCCTTCGCAGCAACACCCGCTGACACGCTCCACTCCTTGGTTTTAGTTGACACTGCTGCCTGCCCAACACTCTGCGCACTTCCAGCAGCGAACTGTTTCCCCCCATACAAGCCGACCGTGACATCAACAGGCGATGCTGCCGAGGGAACAGTAAGTCTGTAAGCCCCATGAGCCGCCCTCATGCGCCCACGCTGCCCGGCGCTGTGCAGGTGGCTGCGGTGGCACGTGCGCAACCCGCCCGCGGCTCGCCTGGCGCGCCGCCTAGTAGTGACCGTGCTGGAGGAGCAGCAGCAGCTGCTGCCCCGGGTCAGCAGGGCCGCCGCTGAGCCTGCTGGGGAAAGCAGGCACAGCAGCGGGGGTCGCCTTCAAAGCTTTGCTGGCTTGGAGGGGCAGCGCCAGCCTCCATCAGCAGAGCGTGACACAGCTCAGCGGGTGGGCTTGGGGGGAGACCGTGTCAGCACTGCCAGCAGGTAAGCCTGGGTGTGTGTAGCCGCGGTTGTGGTTTGCTTGGGAGACACGGCGTTGGTTGTCTTGTGGCGCCTTGGAGCCTGTTGACAAGTTTCTGGCCTACGGTTAACCGGCTTTCTTCTGCAAGTCCTGCCTGGTTCGCAGTGAGCTTATGTATGTACAGGGTCTGGACTAGCTTTTCTTGCAACTCTGTGCAGGGGGTCCCGCGGCAGCTCCCAAGAGGGTGAGGACGAGATCATGCCTGAGCCGGGGACAACACAGCTTGCCACCGCTACAACAGCCAGCGGTCCCCCAATGCCACCGCAAAGGAGGCAGGCCTCATCACTGCCAGCTGGCCTCGCCAGCGGGCGCAGCGTGCAGGCTCCTGCAGGCGCAGGAGCTCTCCTGGACATCCCTCAGACGGCCAGCCGCAGCAGCAGCGTGCAAAGCAGCAGCAGTCCACTGGCAGTACCGGCACCGTGCCGGCCTGGGGCGGGATGGGTGGTGGAGAGCCGGGTGGACAGTTCAACAGATGGCAGCGAGGCGTCGGGGTAGGGTAGGCACAGGGACTTCACTCGGCTTGCGAGTCGCCCCGCCCTGTTGCTAGTCGGGTGTACCGCTCAATGGATAGGATGGCTGTATCACTAGCTCTGTACTCCAACACACGACCATTTCTCACCTGTGTAGGAAAGCGTATGTTGTATGATCGCTGCGTGAACATGAAGGGTTGTCATTGCGACTGTCATTGCTGCTGGGCCAGGAAATGTATGTGATGGACTTGTAGACAGCTGCCTCATTTACTAAGAGTTGCTGTCCACAACTCCCTGTGAAGTTCCATCTTGCCATTGTAGCCTTGGTGCAGCTACACCACACCTTGCTCTTGTTCCCTGCTGGCTCGCTCGTTTCGTTAGGATGGTGCAGGCAGACTAGGAGGAGCATGTGTGGTTCCAAGTCCTGCTGCTGGTTGTAAACTTGATCGTGGGTGCACTTAATCGGGCCTTCACTCTCACAACCAATTCTATGTTACAATTCGTGCTGCAAACGGAAGAGTTGTGAGACGGGCTCCTGTTAACCTCACATTGTGCACAAGGAAACATTTGTGACCAACAAGCAGGGCAGGGAGACGAGGTAACATATATGAATTACTGCACCCATTGTGTACAAAGCAAATTTCACCAATATGTAAGGGATAGCTTCTAGCGTGTAGTCCAAGGTGCCCTGCGCTAAGATACCGCCCAGACACAGCAGGATACACATGGCAAGAGCACATGCACTCCGCGTCTCCAGGACGAAACAGCTATCACAGCGTGGGATGGGAGCCAATATCAGACCCAGGTGAAAACCGCATTCTTCATCCAGCTCAGCTGCAGGTCGACAGGTCCCACTCTACGGCACCCACCTCCAGTCTACCGAGGCACCTACTAGGAGCGCCTGTGGCCACGCCTCTGATGCTGCCGCCTGGATAAAGCAGCAAGCCCCGGGCAGGGCGCAGCCGCAGCCCTGCTCCTAGCATGCACCTCTCCTGCCCGGTCAGTGCCTTAGCAGCAGCCGTGCTTGAACCCGGCATCCTTGCCTCCTGCAATGCGCGCGCCATCACTCGGTGGAAGCGCCTGCGCTGTGCTACCCTTGGTGACTGGCTCACGAGCTGCCCGCTCTGCCTTGTCAGCTTCCAGCTGTGCCCGCAGAGCTTCTAGGTCCTTGCTGGACTTGCTGCTGTGCATGCTGCTGGCGCTAGAGCTGCGGCTGATAGACTTGGCCTCCTGCAACAGGTGGGTTGCAAGTCAACACACTGGCGGCGGTGTAGAACTACCACTGGGTAGGTAGAAAGGCGGCCAGAGTGCTCACAGGGTGGGTCATAGTGTGCAGGAGCCTGGCAAGACAGGAGGGCTGACAGTAACTTTATCGTGGCATACACTTCTTTGTATCACCAGGAGTGGGGCCATCCCAGCGGGCAATACACATCAGCCAGCGTAGCCAATAAGTACAGGTGCACTAGGGGCAAGGTTTATGCATAGCCTGTTCACTGACCTTCTTTACTTGTTCCTGGGCTTCCTGTATTGTTCGCACCTGTAGACAACACAAAGTGCAGATCCTTGCCTCACCATGCTCAAGCCAAGCCGGCGAGAGGGGCAGCAACAAAGCCAACAGGATCAACTCATGCACATAATCCAGTCCGAACACATGGTGTGACAACGTCACCCTTCCTTCCCAGTCGCACCTTCGCTCGTGCAAGGTGTTCCTCTAAGGGCAAAGGTGAGCAACAACACCCCCACCATTTTCCTAGACTAATGCAGTGGCAAGTGCAGTATCACCCACCTCTGCCATAGTGATATTCCTGCCCTTTGGGAGCATCAGCACTGGCTCGCCAGTCTCATCTGTGGCCTCCTCCCAACCCAGCAACTTCATCGCATCAAGCGCCCCCGCAACATCAACAAGTGCTGCCTTGATCTTGCCGTTAGTAAGCTTCACCTGCCGCCACAGGGTTGGGGGGTTGTTCTTTAAATCCCTAAACAAACACTTCAAACAGTTGGCAACCAAGGAGTGGGCTCAACACTGCACTGCTCACAGGACCTGCCCCAAAAGGACGCTTCACCACCTGAACTACACTCAGTGCCAGAACCTACCGTACATAGCACACTGCCTCTGCAATGCCTTTGCACAACCCACGCTGCACGGTGCCCTGCAAATCCATACTGACGCCGCGTCAGGGCGGCCCTAGGACCAGCACGCCCACAGCCCTCTTACCTTGCGGAACTTGTCCTCCCCCGGCTGAATAGCGGTGTTGTAATGCAGCTTGTGCATCACCTCCAGGCTCTCCACGCTCTTAACCTGGAGCAGCGCGCTCTCCAGCGGCGCCCTCTTGGTTGCGAGTTTTGCGGGGACATAGCCGGCGTAGCCCATGGCAGAGAAGAGAGGGCGAGGCGGCGGCGAAGTGTTGGGCAAGGTCAGGGGCCTGCAGGCAAAGCGCAAGCGTATGGTCGCAGGCAGAACTGCAGAAGACGAGAAATAGACTCTGGGTTGCGCCAAGGCAGGCTGCTCACTTCACTAAGTCGGTGGGTCCTTGTGCCCAAGCGCTCCACAGCTGGCACTGCCATAGAGTGAGGTGCAGCAACGCTACTCGGAGCGCCATGAGACAGCCACAGCCTTGAGTCAACAAGGTTATGGAACATACCTGAAGCTACGCGCTCCGGACTAAGAGCAACCGGCGGGTAGGATTATTTTCTACAGACAGGAAAGCCGTTATCAGTTAGTGCCAGCGAGAAAGCTACTAATAGTACCCAACCAGCGCAACGACCGGCACCCCATGTCCTTGAAGGGAACGCACCAGCAGCTGCTTCTGTCTTGTCTGCGGCTAGCAGAAGTCCCTGTACAATGCCTAACACGTTCGTAAGGGAAGTGGTGAAAACCTGGCTATTTGTTCGTGCGTTCTGGCGGGTGCCAGTCAGGGCGCGCAATGCCAACACAGCACAAAGCTTCCAAACAAGGATTGCGCCCGCACCTCCCACATGGTTGTCTTGCTTCACTGGCTTACAAGCTTGGCAAGATGCTGTCAACCACCACTGCAGCACGCCTAGCCCAGGGTCAGAGGCTGGACATCAGCAGGTCAAGGCAGGCAGACCCAAGGCAATCACTGCCAAGGGCAGGCTGGTTGTGAGGGCATATACGGTGGGTCTTCGTTCTCCCCTCATTCAAAGCAAAACAAGGCAGGAAACATAATAAACTGCTTGATCAAAGTATCCAGGTTGTTGCAGCAGTCCGGTAAGGAGTTGGACCTGGGCCAAGGCAAGGTGCAGCGCTATCAAGGCAGTGAACGCCAACGTCACTGACAGTCACAAGTGATACTTCTCCATGAGTATTCGTTCGGCGGCGTTACAAAGCCGCTCACTGCGGTTGGAGGCTATACTAGGCAACGCTGCACGCCTTGGTGTGCTGCTGGCTTTGTGCAGGCCAGCAGCGCCTTCAAAGATATGAAGAACGCTCAAGAGAGTTATGATGAGAAGGTAGGGTGTCGACCGGGAGGGCGGGGTTGGTGCTCCCACTCCTTCAACATCCTGCACTCTCGGCTGCTTCACTCATGCCCTGCCTGTCTTGTTACACTTCCCTTGACAGCCGGGCAGCTTGCAACACTCCAAGCCACAGCAGGCTGGCTGGTGTTGGGACTTTTGCCCTGTGTATCCCCAGGCTTCACCTTCTACCACGTCTGAAATGCAGGAGGTGGATGAGCCCTCCCCCGATGCGCCTTCCAATGATGTAGCCAGCGCCCCCGAGTCAGGCACCGAGCGGCCCCCTAGGGAGCACAGCGACTCTTACCGCCAGTACATGGCAAAGGAGGCACACCAGGAGGAGAATGAGTTTGCTGCGCCCGAGTCGGGGGACATCCGTGATGAAACCAGCGGCAGGGGCCACCTGTGAGGGCTGAGGGTTCGAGTTGCAACGTGCATCTCCTGGACCTGGGCAGTATATGTATATGCGCAGACAGTTTTACAAGAACTCCTCTTAGTAGGGGTAAGCTGAAAGGAGGCTGCTGCAGGCACAAGACTCAGCCGCCCTTCCAAACTTGTTTGTCACTGTGGTGCTGTTGCGAAGGGTGGCAAGTCCCTTGGGGAATTGGTACTGCAACGTCAACAGCCAAGGGTTGCCTAACTCAGTGGTGTCTTTTGCAGCCGCCGGGTGACCAGTTTGCATTGGGGTGGCCCGCGGTCCGCAGGTATATGTGAAATGCCTACTTCGCACCAAGCTTCAAGTGGCCCCTGGGTTGGCACTACCTTGAGTGTTCAGCAGAGCAGCAGCAGTCGGCACTTCAGCGAACAAGGGTCCCCCCCCTCCCCCAGAGAACTCAAGGGCCCCCCCCCTCCCACACAGGACCCAACCTTCCAAAGCTGATCATTCCAATGATCACGGTGCAATACCCCCGCGGGGCCCGTACTACAGAGATCTGGTGTGCTTTTGGGCAGCTTCAGGTCATCCTCCTACGCAACGCTTGCAAGATCTTGGGCTGGCGGGATGTACAACATCAGTTAAAATTTTTAACCGATCACGAGCGGGTTGAATTCTATCGAGGCCAGCAGCTGGGTGGTTGCTTGGGCCAGTTACCAGTTGGTCTCGTGCATCCTCAGCGTCGCGCTGGTCTTGAGGTGTGACAACTAGCCCTGCAATTGAGAGGTAGGCACAAATAACCGGACTAAGTATTCCGTGGTGCCTACACGGATTAGCTAAAGCTGTCATGCCTGTCATTGCTGTGAGGCCATGCCCGGGCAGCGACAACAGCGCTTGAACCTCATCAAGACTTGAATGCAGGGACAGCAAGCAACCAGCGCTTGAGATGGCCTACAACGGGCCCAGCAACGACTATGACGGCAAGGAGCCTCGGTACACAAATCAATGGTCGCTGCGTAACGTCCGCTGGCGCACCGTCTTGGGCCGGCAGGACTATGCCAACCTCATGTGCACCATCTTGTTGGTGGTGGCCCTAGCGGTTGTGCACTGGGTGGCGACTCCCAGGCAAGTTGGGAGTTCTGGGGTGGCTTGTGGGCCGTTGGGCCCAGAATCTCCTCTGTCAGCAAGAGCCAGGGACTTGATGCCTGGCAGACTGGTTGCTACCCACCCGCCTGCCTGCCTGCCTGACCTGTTCGAAAGCAAAACATGGTGGCTGGCTGCTGCAGGCACCCCCTGTACTATGTCTATGATGGTGAGTCGTAAGAAAACCCCGACCCTGCAGTCAGACATGCTTGCTGCTTTGCGGGGCGCAGTACCGTGCCATGCCATGCCACCCTCCACCGGTCACCAACAGTTGCCATTGGCGGAGGCTTTACAGTGCTGGCTCCTTGTCCAGGGACGATCTCCTACCCCTACAAGGGCAACCCCACCATCCCCGGCTGGGTCCCCGTCATCATTCCCCTCATCATGCTCATCGCAACAGTCGCGGTTGGCGAGCTGGTGTACAGTCGGTACCAGCACCACAACCTTACCGACTGCCTGGCCACCATGCTTCACTTTATACTGGACGGTGTCCAGGTGGGGGGCATAATGAATGTTGCTCCGGGTTTGGGAGGGGCCAAGTTGTTGATGGCGTGGGCGTGGTCAAGTGGCTTGGCGGCAGGCCTTGGCCGGTAAGAGTTGTCTGCGTGCGTGACTTGAATAGTTTCGTGCTTCACAGCTGGTTAACGGCATCTTCTGCTCTTGCTTTGGCAACCCTGCATGCATGCGAAACACAGTCAGCACTCTGCCGGTGTGCAGCGACCATGCATACCCTCTGTAGTCCTTTGTAACTTACCATGCTCTGCTGGCTCTCCGGCCGTTATGCCGCAGGCCTTTGTCTTCGTGATTACGATGACCGTCATCACCAAGTATGTGTGCGGCAGGTTGCGGCCAGACTTCCTGTCACGCTGCAACCCGAGCATGGCCAACGGAGACACGGCGATAATTGCCTTTGGCCAGAACACAGACACCCTGTACCCCTGCCAGACCGACTCTGACGACAAGGATCTGAAGGATGGATACCAGTCTTTCCCATCAGGTACCCGCAAGCGGCGCTCGCCGCGCTCTGTGCTTGCCCGTCGCTGACCTGGCCTTGCTTCTCCCGCACACATTCAAACACAGGGTGACCGCGCTAGCTGTTTTTTTGACCTGTGTAGCCTGCCTTCTAATTGCATGATCGGGCTGCATACACCAACTACCTGCCAAGATTGGAGGTTGCCAGAAGCGCAGCACGCCTCAGTATGACTGTAAGCCGCCTGCATGGCACCCTCCACATGGGTCTCTGCACGGCCTGCTGACGGTCCTTAACGTCAACTTTGCAGGCCATGCCAGCACCGGGTTCAGCCTGACTGTGTACGCCAGCGCCTACCTCATCTGGTGCTTCAACATGCGCAAGCCCTGGAACCCGGAGATGCGCAACTGGACCTTCAAGCGCAAGTTCTTCTCTGACCTGGGCAGCATTGTGGCCAAGTGAGTTCCAGGCAGGCAGCCAGCCAGCCATGGCAGCAGCATGAGCGGACAGCTAGGCAGGCACTGCTTAGTTGTTGGGTCAGGTTGGCGGCGGCCGCTTAAGACGATTGCAGCCTGGGGGTCTGTCAGTGCTAAGCTAGCAGGGCATGCTGTGCTGAGCCTGCCCTTTTGTGCTGCCCATGCGTGGCCCCTCCGCCGAAGCCTGTCCTTATGGGCATCAGAGCCAGCCTGTGAGCCGACACCATGGTATCTGGTATCTTTGCAGGTACTGGATGCTGTCCATGCTCATGTTTGCCTGGTGAGTAGGCAGGGGTCAAGCCAGGCCCAGCCTCGCAGTGCCTTGCCCCATGATGCCTGTTTGCTGACTGGTGCAATGTTGTTCCAATAAGTGTGCATTGCTGGCCCGGCGCTTGTTTGAGAGCTTGAAATATGAGTGTACTGCCCTGTGGGGTAAGAGCCTGGCTCCCAGGCATCCCTCCTCCTCCTTGGGCTCTTCCTGCCATCTGTGCCCTGTCTTGATGCCCCTTCTGGCCACTGCCCGCTCTGCCAAAGAGCCGTTGCTTGGGTCCCCAAGCTTCGGAACGATCAGGATCCTAGTCTACGGATTGGTTTATTCTGATCATGCATTCACGCATCGTTGCTGGTCCGTTAAGACACATCAGGGAAGAAAGCACGTTGGGGAGTAAGTGGGTTCATAACCACCACTCCTTCGGAGTGCCTCAACCCCAGCCCGGTTAGCTGGCAGCTTTTAACCTTGTGGTCCTAATGCAACACGCCAGGGTTCGATTCTGGGAGGAGCAACACTTGTCATTTTCACATTCTGCATTTGCCGCTGGTGCGTCCCGCTATATGCTGGGTGCACAGCCTCTGCCACTGCCCGCTGCCCCACCACGCCTGCCAGCGTGCACCCGCCTTGGTCTCACCAAAGCCATTCCCGCCTGTGTGTGCAGGGGCGTGTCCCTCTCCCGGGTCATTGACTACCAGCACAACTACTCGGACATCGTGGGAGGCGCCTTCCTGGGCACCCTGGGTGCCCTCGTGTACGTCCTGCGCGCCATCCCACGCTACAGGCGCGTGCTCAGCCCGGAGGCCGTCGATGATGCTGCCGCGGTGGCCGCCGGCAACTCTGCCAGGATGTCCACAGGTGGGGCGTACAACCAGAGCAGTGAGGATGTGGAGCGCGCGATTCTGGGCAGCGGTCACAGCTCGGTGACGCGCACCGCCACTGGCAACCTGCGCCACGTGGAGGTGTCGCCCACCCATGCGGAGGCCTGAGGCTCAGGATCAGGGGTGCTGCGCTGGCATCCAGCCTTGCTGGCTGGCTGGCAGCCAGCAAGGCTGGATGGAATGGTGTGATGTGCATGCACGCCTGGATGCCCGAAAAAGTGGACATCCAAATTGCAGCACTCCGCCCTCGGAACTGGAAGGCTTGGCAGCCCTTCAGGCGCCTCCAATCTTTCACATGTCTATCGTGAAGCTTGTGGAGCCTTGGCTCATTTACTACAGTAGCTTCCATGGCGGGTTGACCTGCATATACCGTCTGACTTCAGTCTTGAACTGTTGGTCCTGTTGCTGGCTCCGCATTGCTGGCATTAACTCGCCTGTTGGCAACCCTGCTGTGGCTGGCACGGTTTTCTGAACTCGGAGCGGTTGCACTTTTCTGCTCTTCAGGAGAGTCCCTGTGTATTGGGCTGCCCAGCTCAGTTGTATTGTGTATGTATAGAGATATATGTGTGTCGAGCAATGTTGTTGGCATGTTACGGGGGCCTTGCAGTTCTTATGAGGGGTACTGTACATTGCATATCTCTCTCTGCTCGGTGTGGAGTCTTCTTGTCTTCGTTGGCGTATTACAGCGTGCCCTGCTAGGTTGCCTGCTTACAAGGCTTAAGTCAGCACCTCCCAGCGCTGACTTCCCCTGTATACGGTTTGCACGTACACTAGCGTGGAATCAAGAGCTCAAGTGCGAGCCAGGTGTAAAGGCAGTGGTGGGTCACTCACAACAGCTAGCCAAGTTCAAATAACACATCTGGAGGGAGGGTTGCTGTGGCACCAAGCCGGTGCCAACATGCTGCGATGTTTGTTCGCACCAGCAGAACACGGTGCCAAGCTAGGACAGCACTTTCTCAGTCCATCACCGTGGCACGAAATGGAAAGCTTCTCGCAAAGCACAGCCAGCTGTCCTAGGGCTTGGCCATGGAGGTGGCACCAGTGGCCCCAGCACTCAGGACAGCATTCACAGGGGCATTCGGGTCGGCGGGACCAAAGCCGTTGTTCATGACGGGGGTTGCGCTGGTGGCTGCGGCCGCCGCAGCCATGCGCCTGCGCCTGTAGATCCAGAAGCCGGCCACTGCTGCGATGAGCAGCAGGCCGCCCCCAAGGCCGCCCACAAGACCGCCGATCAGTGCAGCCTGCAGGCGCCCATAAATCAATAAATGCCTGCTTTTTAACACAGCCGGCACCCACCACACTGCTGTCTGACCCCTTACTGTCACGTGCATTTCCATATTGCGTCAATAAACATATACGCCCAGGCCTCAAGGGCACAGCCGTAGCCGTGCCTTGGCGCCCATAATATGATTTCTCCCGGACAGCCAGCCAATTCGACCGGCACAGCCGCCGGTTGCCTGGCACGCCAGGGCGGCAGCAAGGCCACCCACCGCCACACCTACGTGCTGGCTGGTCACTTGTGGCGGAATGGCCGGGCATGCAAACGCAGGCAGGGACAAGGGCCAGGCGCCGACAAAATGCATAGGGCCGTAGCAAAAAGCTTTGGCACCACCAGCTAAGGAAAGGAAACAAGCGTGGTGCTTCAGTTTAGCGACCACCTGCAACTGGAAGGGTGCCCCTGCGTTCCCTGAGAGCCACCATCATATCACCTCCCTTCACCACACCCACCACCCCACCTTGTTGCTGCTGCCGCCCTCCTCCTCAGACGCCGGTGCCTGCACATTCCCCGCCAGCGTGGCGGCCGTGACCGCGCTCCTCAGGCTGGACTCGCTGGTGCGTGCGGTGAAGGCCGCCACGTCACCGGTGGCGATCATCTCTTGCACATCAGCCGAGAGGGTGGTGAGCGCGACCTGGGTGGCCCTCTGCACGTCCTCGTAGCTGGTGGAGGTCTGGGCGATGGTGTTGATGACGGCGATGGCCTGGGAGATGGCCTGCAAGGGAGGCAAAGAACAAGGCAAAACAAGGAGGAGCACTTGGTGGACTTGCAGGGCTTGGGGTTGTCAGCATGCAAGTGCTGGTATCAGGCAGAGGCATGATGGGTGTGGAAAGCACCATGCAGGCTGCATGCAAGCCTCATGCAAGCCCCCGACACTGTCCCACCGTTGGCCATTTGCCAACCGCTCATCACACTGCGGCTGCTGCTGCTGCTGCCGCCGCTGCTCGGATGGCAAGAGGACCTGGGCTGCCCAGTGGCAGGCTGCGACAATGCCTGCTTGCACAGCTGACTAGCAACTTCCACCCGTGCACCAACGAAGGCTGCCACAATGTCCTTCTCCCACCCTCCTTGAAGGCCCCGCTGCGTCTCGCATGCTTAGACTACTATGTGGCCCGCCCACTTGTGCATGCACAAACACTGCATGCACAAACACATATGCACCTCACACCCCTACCTGAAGTATGGCGGGCTGGACTGTCTGCTCCACCTCCGTGGCGTCAAAGGTGCCATCAGCCACCGCCTGCTGCATGGTGGTCTGCACCGCCCCCAGCAGGCTCTGGATCTCGGCCATGCTGGTCAGGTCCAGGGGCGCCTCCTCCTGCGCCAGCAGAAGCAAGCAAGCAGGAGCGGCACAGTCAGCCGCCAGGCTAGGCACAGACGGGTGCAAGAGCGCAGAACAGCAGGCCGGAGCTGGAGGTCTGAGGAGTGGGAGGAGCATCTTGCACCAGGCTACCCAGGAGGCAGTGCCTCGCTGCATGCCCTCACATAGGCTCCCGCCACATATGCATGCGGGTACATACAGCGCTCACAGACAGCATTATGCAAGGCAAGTCTGGTAGCCATCTGTGCTAGTGCACCGAGAGCTGGGCTACATGCAAGGCCCCTCCCTGCTCACGCTTTGCAGCAGGCTGCGGGTGTTGGTCCTGACGCGGGACTGGCGGGTGTCCATGATGTGCTGTGCCAGGGTCTGGAAGATCTTCTTGGCGACCTGCAGCAGTTAGGCGGTTGACGGTCGTTAAACTACCCATAAGCCAAGCCAGAACAATAGGGACGATGCCCTTGGCTGACAGTTGCGCACACGGCAGCGAAATTAGGCAGGGTACAGCTGGAGGCAGGTGGGGCTACGAGTTGGACTGCAAAGGTCAGCCAACAGCAGGTCGCCACGTGGCATAGCCACTATGTGAGTCACCCAAAGTCACCGCCAGTGAGGCGCCAGGCTGCTGCGCCATCAGCTGGGAACAACCTTCAAAACAACACCCCCTACGCACTTCAGCTTGGGATCACGACAGCCCAAGTCAGGCAGCACCCTGCCAGAAAGAGCAGGTAACAGCTGACAGCGCACCTCAACAAACTTGTTGTCCTTCTTGGTGTAGGACCTGATAACAGTGTGCAGGGTGCTGCGCAGCGCGGCCTGGGCCTTGAGTGCCTGGAGCGCGGTCGCCTGCATGGCCGCGTCGCCGCTCCTGGACGCCTGCAGCAGGAGGAGGGCGGCGGCTGTGGATGCTCAGGCCTTGAACGCGCTTGCAGCTCTTTGCAAGCCCCGGTGGCAGCACCTTGTGATGTACTACCAGGTAGTGCTACGCTGTCCTGGTGTGCCGGGCTTGGCAATGCAAGGCAATACCTCAAGCAGGCATGGGCAGCGCGCCAGCAGAGGACAGCCAGCGCATTTAAGTCCTGCTTTAGCTTCTGCCTCGAGGCCTGGTTGCATCAGCAGAGGACAGCTAGCGCATTTAAGTCCTGCTTTAGCTTCTGCCTCGAGGCCTGGTTGCATCAGCAGAGGACAGCTGGGCATTGAAGGGCACCATGGGCAGAGGTCCATCCACCTTACCTCGATGGCATTGAACTGCCCAATGACGATGCTGCTGCTGAGGTTGAAGGTCCTCTTCAGGATGGCTTCAGTCAGGGGCGTGTCTTCCGCATCCTTGACACCGTACTGCACCAGGAGCGCCCAAGCCATGGCAGTGTCCTGTCAAATGCCAGTTGTCAGCTGTGGAAGGCTGGCTTCTTGTTGTCCCCACTTGGGGGACACACGGCAGCACAATCAGGTGGCGGTACGCTATTGGACCATACTAGATCAGGAAGGCTGTCCAACCGCAGTCATATGGGAGGAGACAAGCTCCCCACTGAGAGCTGCCACACGAGGGCTCCCACCCACTACCCCTCCCACACCCTGGTGTCGCCAGAGCTGCTCTTCTAGCAGCCCTTCCCCCCTCCCTTTCCCACAGCGCACCCACCCGAATCAACGTACAGCTACAGCAGCGGGAGATGAGGGCCTTGTTCCCCCCCTAGCCCCTCCCTCAGTTCCTTAGGTCATCTGACACCTTCCAACCACCCAGGGGTACCCACCCGCCCGCCCACCCACCTTGATGGCGTACTGCAGCAGGGTGGAGGCGATGTCCACCACCACCGGCTTGGAGCAGTCGGAGGGGCGGGTGGTGGCTAGGGGGAGGATCTCCGGCAGGCGGGTGGTGACGTCGTAACAGTAAGGGACCGCCTGCCCCGCTGGTGCTGCCTGCAGCATCACACCCCCAGCCAGGTGGTGAACGTGTGGGAGGCATCAGGGTGATTGCAGTGACACATGGAACACATGTTGTGGATGTCGTTGAATGTTGTCCCCGGGAGGGAACAAGAGGAGTCCAGGCAACGTATGGCCAGTTTGGTTAGACTCTGTGCAAGCATCGATGCGGACAGCTGGTCCACCAGTAGCTGCTGGGCTTTGCCCGCCGTCACATGCAAGCTTGCCGCCGGCATGAAGCATGTAAGGGACTTGCCGTGAGGGGTGTGCTTGCGGGTGCAGGTGTCAGGTAGGCGGCACCAAGGGAGGACATGGTGAGGCCGGTTGCAAACCTGCCATCAACCACTGTGACCGTCTTCACCACGTCATCCGAGGCGGGGCCCACAAAGTTGAGCTCACAGTTGGACAGGTAGCCATCGTAGGCATAGCCGCTGCAAGTGGCCTCAGTGTCCACGGTGGGGGATGGTGAGGGCACTTGGGGGTGAGGGGCTTGGGGAAGGGGAGGCGGGCTGTGGGGACGGGGAAGTTGTGGGAGCCTGGGGGCTGGGAGAGGGGCTCATCTCATCGCCACCCTCACGCGGCGCCGGTGATGGTGAGGGGCTGGGGGATGGGCTGGGGATGGGGGATGTCGAAGGGCTGGGAGATGGGCTGGGCGAGGGGCTCATCTCATTGCCACCCTCACGCGGTGAGGGTGACGCTGAGGGGCTGGGTGATGGGCTTGGAACGGGCGACTCATCATTACGCGGCGAGGGAGAGGGCGACAGGGGAGATGGGCTTGGGGACGGTAGCGGCGAACCCCGCTCCTGCTCTGGTGACGGCGAGGCGACCGAGCGAGGGCGAGGGCGAGGACTGGGAAGTAGGTGAGGGAGAAGCCGCCGGTGACTGGGTGGGTGCAGGGGGGGTTGGCGGCTCCTGGAACGGGCTGGGTGAAGGAGAGTCGGGGGAGGGGGACTGCTCAAACTCCGGAGAAGGGGGTGTGGGGAGCGTGGGGGACTGGTCAGCGGGTGAGGGAGATTGCTCCTCCTGCTCAGGAGGGAAAGGCGGGGGGCTGTGGTGCTCCTCAGGCTGGGGGGAGTCAAAGAAAGCGGGCGGGGGAGGGTAGGCACCAGGAGGCGGCGGCGAGCCGAGCCATGAAGGCGGGGGCGAGCCGTTTGAGAGTGGGGGCATCGGGGGCTCATACACGCCAGGAGGCAGGTAGACGCCGAAGAGAGATCGTGCGGAGCCATACTCAACAAGGCGGCGGCGGTAGGGACGAGCTCTGTCTAGTTGGCGGCTGTATGTGCGCTGCAGACAACAGGCTTGAAGCTTGGGTTTGTATTATACCTAAAACCTGCACTTCGCAGCTCTTCCCCGCCCGCAATTATACTCATAGCAACCCTATGGGAATTGCAGAGCACAGCAGAGAGTCTTACCTGCGCACATCCAGGCTCTGGCAGCAGGCCTGCAGATTGTCAAGAAAGGCTTATGGTTCACTCATAGACAGGGCGATGCCTTTGACTCCGACATGCGATGCGAAGCCACGAACCGCACCCACCAGTATCGGCGTTTGCAGCCGAAACCGCTAGCAAGACCACGACTAGCAAGGCTGCTGAGACACCCATTGCTGATCTCTTTCCGACCAGGCGGAGGCCACCCAACCTGCCACGCTAAGTTTTAATTCGGTGTGTGGGAAATTTTAGAGTTATAAAAACAGGGCAGCGTCAAAGGCTCGCGTCGTCTTGCGTCGTGTCCGTCGCTGGCCGCGCGCAGCACCCGCGCGCAGAAGTGCCCAGTCGGCTCCTCGGTCCTGCAACTGCCAATAGGGGTGCTTCAAGGCTAATAGATGCAGCAGGGGTTGGCCCTCACGGTTTATAACTAGATGCATCCGGTTTTGCGTGCGGACAACTCTGCACCTTGGGCTGACGCTACTATCAGCAGTTAGCCTCTGGCACAAACGTGACAGCCTGTTCCTAAGTGAGGGGAAGGCTCCTGAAGACAAAGTTGCGCAACGATAGCTTACCCTGCCATACAGGAGTTCCATAGTCCTGCAGGTGGCGCTTACTGCAGCCCTCCACTTCTCTGCTCCATCCTGCGCGTGCGGAAGCAACGTGACCGACTGTTTTGCTATCACAAGGAACCAAAGACAACAACATGGGAGCTGGTCTGCAAGAGGAGGCCTATCTGGCGGATAGTGGTGGCAAGCATTGATCTGTTTGTCGTAGCAGCCACATAGATGATCTGCAAAGCACATGTTTGCCAAGACCTGCGTGTGCTCACCGGCGTGTCATTCAGGAGTGGTCACCAGCATACTGGTGAAAACCTTGATGCTCCCCTGCCCCAATGGTCACACTGGCGGAAGTTGCACTTGGTACACCGCCACGGCTCCCTCAAACTCGTTACCGGGAAACTCTAAGGGCTTCCGGTTAACAGGCCAATTCCGGGTCTGACTTAGCTGTGGCGAACTCTCTATCTAAATTGCACTACATCCGTTGTGCTGCTCAATTGCTCACGGACCCCTAGCGGGCACACGGCAGCAGTCCACCAGCAGCCATATCTGCATCATGGCTTGACTCAAACCCTAACAGCATAGCTACCACGCCTCTAACGGCGTGGGCCCCGTTTTACGGGTGATCGGTGGGATCTGTTAGTCATTCCTTACAATGAAGTCACATGCCATCGTCCGTTTTGTGGTGGCGTTTCCATGGGCGTTTCTGGCCACCACATCAAACTTCCTTGTTGCTTGCTCTGAAAGCTGCCAGCTTGGAGTCAGTGACCAGTACGAGAGTTAAGTTGGTATGATATGTAATCAGGAACACAGGGGTCTCAAGCAGCGACATGGGGAAGCGGTGCATGGTGACATGCAGTGTGGGTCAGCTGCCACAAAACGAGATGTAGCAGAACAAATTGCTGCTGCCAGCAGGGCGGCGAGGCACCTTGAGGCTCCTTCAAACCGGGGCCGAAGTGGCAGCACATGGTATCTCAACAAACTGTCAGCAAGCAGGACAGAGGAGCAGCTAGAATAGGCGCTCACTGTGAGCGCCATGAGCAGCGTGCTCTTCGGACTCGAAGCAGTTTGGGGTTTTAGACCAGGGCACCCTTGGCCCACTTCTACACTTCTCAGCAGCAGGAGCAGGAGCAAGTTGCCACAAGCGCAGTAGGGTTGTGGAGGGTGGCAGGGCCCTTGCAGCAAGAGGCATCCGACAAGGTGGGGTACTGCTGTCGGCCCTTGCACCTGGCTGCCTGCAGTAGTGGGTGTCCTTGCTGGAGCAATGGCAGTAGTGAGTGCCGCAGTGTCCTTACCTGTTGCACTCAAGTGGTGCCGGCAGGTCGACGCGGACGCCACTTGTATGTAAGTAGCTCTTTGAAAAGAGGATGCTTGGGTGTACAAGGGCGTCCTAGGGGACTCTCGCCAGAGTGGCAAGGCTGGTGCATACCTCTCCTGGCTCCTCAAAACTGCTCAACCAGGCTAACCAGCGTTGGCGTTGGTGGTCCCGCCGACCAGGGACCATGGGTTAGGTTCTTCGTTTAGGGTGCATGACCCTTGCCGCACAGCGTCAGAAAGATCGGTGCTTATCTCCACAAGCTTTACATACTGAACCCCTTGGATGGCGGTTGATGGCCTGCATATGCTTGCTGCAGGGCTAGCGCAGCAGGCGTTGGTCTTACGACTTGCAGCGTTTTGCAGCCAGTCTTGAACTGCCAAGACTGGCTGCCAGCAGGAATTTCTGAGCCAGGACGCCATGCCTGCGCCCTATAATTTCCTGCCGCTGGTTTGCACAGATGGGTGGCAACCAGGGTACACATTGTTTAGGTAGGGTGGTCGACTAGGATGCATTTTGCGGGAGATGATGTAGGTGAGTATCTAGCAATGTAGTTTTGTTCAAACAGTGCCACTATGGGTTTCGTGTGTGTGACTGTCACTCAGGATGCTGATCCTGGCGCCTTTTCTCCGGCGCGCTGGGTGACTAGCGCCGTGTTGCGCAACTGACCTCTTACTCCGCGGAGCTCCGTCGAGAACGGGCGCTCCAACTATGCTCTAGGTTGAGAGCTGCAAGGGTGCCGCGCTGCCGTCCGTGCGAACAATGGTACAGCAGCAGCGTTACGACTTGTTGACCGGCAACCCCTGACCGTGGTGATCACCCAGCGCTTCGGGCAGCTTCAGGGCCACCTAGCAGCGGCAATTGCAGCCGCGATTTGGCATATGTCAGGAGCCGGGGCAAGACGCCTGCCAGGACTGCGCGGACTGGCGCCCTGCTGCACAGCTGTCTTAGTGGTCTACAGCCTGTTCAGCTCAGCTGTCTTGCTGAGAACAGTTGTTCCCAGCTTGGACTTGAAGCATGGCTTGGATTGGGCAGCAGCCAGCCTGGAGCGGCAGGCAAGTACGGGCATCCCTCGGCGGCAGCTCTATGAGCAGCACAGAGAGGCAGCCATGGAGATCAGTGACGCAACCAGCAGCAGCAGGTGAGCTCACTAAGGGCGCTGCAATCTGATTGTCTATCTGATCCGCAACACTGTGAAGGGTTGTTGCCATCAAAACTGTGGTTTGTCTCTCTGCTCCTTGTTTTATGGGACGACTTGCTACATCGCAGCTGACTGAACTGGAAGCCAAGATTGGTACAGTTTGGACTGACCTTGTGCCACTGCCACTTCAAGAACTGAGACAGCATCTCGGCACCTCTATGATTCATTAGTTGGTGGGGAATAGATACAGAGAGATCACGTGACAAAGTCTCCTGGGCAGCCCGGGAGTAGTACAGATGCAGACAGAAGGCATCAACAGCACCTGTCAAAGAGGCGCAGGAAGATCCCAGTTGGCAACCAACAAGATCCAGAACAGCACCTTACTATCCTCCCATGTCCCGTGTGCAGGCAGAGCAGCCCACCGGAGCCAATTCGGACCTTGTCCTTCACTGTCTGCAACGGCTTTGCCAACCAGCGGCTGGCGCTGCTGAACGGCGTCATCGTGGGGAAGGAGCTCAACCGGGCTGTGGTGCTGCCTCAACTGATAGCGGCTGGCAGGCAAGAGGACCCCTCGGTGACTGTCTATGAAGGAATTGCCGGGGTGCCCATGTCCATGTTCTACAACACCACACTGTTTGGGGCTGCCCTGGAGCGCCTGGGGGTCAGGGTGGTCAGCAAGGCAGCGGAGGGTTCCAGCAGGGTTGTGCCTGAGAATGAAACCGAGGCCGCTTTACAGCAGTCATTTGCGGAGGACCACCTCCAGTTTGGCTGCCCGCTCCTTAGGCTAGGCCCAGAGGTCATGCTGCGCAATGAGCAGCTCGTGTTTGCCAGCCTGTCGGCAATGCTGCCTAATGATACCCTGGGCCGGCTAGTGTCCAGAGGCGTGCACAGCCTTCGCGCGCTGTCCCCGACTGGTGTTTACAACATGCTGCACCTGCGGCTAGAGTCTGACTGGCTGACCCATTGCTCCTCTTGGCGATTTGGTTCGACGGCCGACAACTGCTTCACCAACACGCTGTCGGTGGATGAGCACATTTCCATCAAAAATATTAGCCCCGACGTGCCCTTATATGTGACGTACGATAGGGAGGCTGTGTCCAAGCCCATTTTGGCTCATGTACTAGGTAGGATCCAGAGTGCAGGGTATCACATAGTTGAGAGAACTGATATCCTTCCCACTGTGCAACTACCCCGAGAGCTTGCTGCTTTGCTGGAGTATTATATCGCCCTCAGTGCCCACAAGTACATTGGCAATTCCGTGTCTACTTTCTCAGCTCTGGCCATTCTGGAGCGGGAGCACCAGGGCACTTGGGCCAGCTATTACAACATGGGTGATATTCCGTTGGCAGCTTTCCTGCCCCTGTACCGCATGCCTTGGGTTTTTACCTACAACGGGGCCAGCCCCAGGGTGAACTATATGATCAAGGCTGCTGTTGTGAGTGCAAGGGAGGCGCGGTTGACCCCATTTTGTGTCTACAACGGCACCACCCAGGATCCTATGTATGTGTGGCTCCAGGAAAACGGTGTCCGTGTGGTTATGCATGTGCCGCAGTGGCTGCCTGACATGCAGCGGGTCTTTCCTGTGGCTAAGAGCAATGTTGGTTGGAGTCCCCTATATAAATCGTTTGAGTCCTTGTTCGGCACGTTCCAGCGAATCGACGTCCCCATAGTTGCAGAACTTGAAGAGTTTAACTATGTGTTGTTCACTGACGCTGACGTGGTGTTTGAGCGGAAGATCACCCTGCAGGATTTTGCCCAGCCGCTGCCTGTGTCTCTAGCCATGGCATACGAAATGGACAACATTTTCCCTTGCAATGCTGGCGTAGCACTGCTGAACTTGCCCTACCTTCGAGCGACGTATGAGGAGTTTGTTGGCTTTGTGTTCTCGAACCCCACACTGTACTATGAGGGGTATGGTCCGGGGGACCAGGGGGCTCTCAACCAGTTTTATGCGGAGTCTATGGGGCGCAAGTGTTCATTGAGCGAGGCATTCAATGCCAAGCCTCACAAGAACGGCAACCTGGATAAGCCGTATATTGTTCATTTCCATGGGCCAAAACCCATGGACTATTTGAGGTGGGAGCATGATGGGAGCTGTGACTTTGGGTTGCTGTGTGCTAAGGGCTACGACATGGCTTGCTCCGCCATGCAAAGACACCAGCCATATTTGCTGAAGTGCTGGGGCCATGCTGCTGCTTCGTAGACTATTTGCTCCCAGTTGGTCACACTTCACTGCTTCCAGACGTCAGCAGGGTTGCTTTCCAAAATTTTTTGCTCAGGCTGCTGCTCTCCGCTTCCTGACTTAGGTTGACGTGTTCTTCAGTCCACTGCTTCGAGGCTAGCCAGAGAGATGGAGGCGTGATTGCTTTTCCCTTGGTTCCCCCTTGAGGTTGTCTTATGGGGTGCTGAAGCACTTGTTGTGCCTATGAAGTCTGTTTTCATCATCTGTGTATCTGTCAGATACTATCTGTTAGTAACACTGGGTTCAAGCAAGTCACTCACCTATGCTACAACCATAGACAGTAGGTCGCCTCAGACACATTCGCCTGACTGGTGTGCTACACCCAGCAGCGTGCTTGGCCCCTGCTATTATGGGCCTCAGCTACCCAGACAACCTGCCATAGGCCACCTGTAGGGCGCCCTGCCAGCTGTAGTTAGCCATTTGCACAGCACCGTGGCACACATGCTGTCCCTTGCCAACACAAAGGACTGCTCTCTAGACACTGAAACTCTACGATGTCAGCCTTGAAGTATTCCGCAGTAATTGATGCCGTCAGCTTGATCCACTTTGTATAATGCGTGCTGACATGGATGAGGCAACGATGACATGTCACGATCACTGATCAACATTTGCCGAACACTGCTCGCAGCCCAGGGAGCTCAGGGTTGTCTCTTCGATCCTGCGGTCGATACTCAATGCCAGTTCCCTAACAGTACTGGGGCAGGGCAGGCGGAAACATGGGCAACCCTCTTAGACCACTTAGAACCAGCGTGGTCAGGCTCCGGTACTTCAAAAAGTCCGGAACGTTGGAGACTGAGAAGCGCATCGACAAAAAAATCTACAAGCGTCTCTATATTTTGGCTCTCACGCCCGACGGTAAGGCTTGATCCGGGCCAGGCGTACTGGCCTTGGAGTGCGTTCTCACCGAGGCTATCAGGGAACGAGTGCTTGGACCAGCGCTGCGTGGCACTCGCCACTGTTGTGACTGACCCAGGACTGTGAGCCATGCCTGCCCTTGCCGTGCTTGTTCTGCAGCCCTGCAGCTGTACACCACCAGGGACTCGGGCCTGGCAGATGAGTTGGTCCAGCAGCAGAACAGCCAGCAGGAGGGCAGCAGGAGCCTGACGTCCTCGTTCACCAACATCGTGAAGGCTCCCGTGCGCGCCCTGACAAGCAAGAGGGAGGTCGCGCTCAGCAGCGCCAGCAGCGGCTCAGTGCCAGGGGCAGCCGCAGACAAGGCCTCGGCAGATGCCGTGGGAGACGAATTCGGGGCTCAAAGCTCGGCGGACTCACAGGCAGACTTGGAGGAAGGCCAGGTCTTCACCATCTCCGTCGCACTGAACCAGGTCTGAGGGAGGGTGGGAGAGACGGAGGGAGGGAGGGTTCACAGGCAGGGTGCAAGTCTGCATGAGGCGGTTGTAGAAACAGTGCCACAGCGGTGACTGCTGTCACCTGCCACCAATAAAAATTTGAGCCTTCATGCTAAACGAGCGGCGGAGCGGATGTTGCGCATGTGGAGGACCACCACAATGCCATGCCGGCTGGCTCCGGAGGTGCACCGCGAGCGCTGGTCTGCAGGTGGTGTCGGTGACGCAGCAGGACGGGCGGTGCCTGCGTGTTGCGTTCCGCCCCAACAAGCCCAACAGGAAGAAGGCGGAGGAGGACACCATCACCTTCATGAAGGTGGGGAGCGCTGCGCTGAGCACTGTCAGGAGGAGGGGAGCGCTGCGCTGAGCAGTGTTGAGAGGTCCTGTACTTGCTGTCTGCGTCGTGACGGTCTTCATGAAGGTGGGGAATGCTGTTGAGCAGGGGAGGCCGTCCAGTAGTTGCTGGTCGTGAGTCGCCTTCAGTGTACCGTGCCGCTTTCTGAGCAGTGAGAAGTGAATGTGGCAGGCAGTGCAGACAGAGAATGAGAGGCGAACCTTCGGAACAGGGCCGGATGCTCCTGAGCAGTATGCCGGTCCTGAGCTGGGCATGGGAGTACTGCATTCCTATCCCTGTGGTGCTCCCTCAGCACAGTGTGCTGCCCGCTGGGCGGCACACGCTGGGCATGCTATGTGGCACCCCTTCCCTGCCCCCCTGGCTCTTCCTGACAACAAGTGTCCCTAAAGTCTGCTGCTGGTGGGTGCAGGGCCTGTTCTTCCCCGTGTGGTACCCCATCGAGGCCTCCCTCAGGGACACCTGGGACCTGGAGACATTCATGGAGAACCACATGCGGAAGGACCCCACAGGTGGGGCAATGGGGGGTCTCTAGTTCTCTAATTGATGATTTGGTGAAGGCATTCTTTGCTTGTTCGACGTGGAGGGCCACATGCACAGAAGGACCCCCCGGGGCGGGTGGGCAGGCGCACCAGAGCGGGTGTTGGTAGGCTGCCGCGCTGTGGTGTGGTGAAGGAGGCCGTGGCCTAAGGTAAAGGCAAAGGCTCTGCAGGGCGTGTCGACTGGTAGCTGCACTCTGCTGCTGCTCCGAGAGGTGTAGTTTGCAGGTGCGGGCGCTAGTACATCCCCAGCGTTAGACGTGCCCCCGTCAGGGCAGATGGGGAGTAGCAGCCCTTCCAGCGGTGCAACACACAACTACCGCATGTCAAACTATACCTATTACTTCACTGCTGCCCTGCAGTGCACACTTTCCTCCTGGAGGCGCCTGACGCGGCCGAGGCGGCAGCGCTGCGTACCGCCATCGAGACAGCCCGCGACCGGCTGTGGCAGGCGCTGCAGTGGCTCAGCAAGGACCTACCCCTGCTGGACGCCACCTCTATTTCTCTTATCTCTATGGACTGCCCCGCCCACATTGCGCCGCTGCTGCACACCGCCGCCGGCAGCTTCCTGGGCAGCGAACCCACCCCCAAGCCCGGGGCTGGGGCCCGCAGGGGAGGAGGAGGGGCCAGGGCCGGGTCCAGGCTGCCGCCGAGGGGAGGTGCGACGCATGAGGCGGCAGCAGGCACAGCGCCAGCAGCAGGCACAGCAGGGGAAGCGGGGAGCCCGGCGCTCCAGCCCCACCAGGTGGTGCTGGCCACCCACCCCAGCTTTGGCGACCGCCTGCCGCTGCCCGTCTGCATCAGCGAGGACATTGCGGCCGGCAACAGCGCCAACAGCGGCGACGGCGGCGGCGGGCGGGCCCGGGTGCTGCATGTGTGGCTGCACACGGCCCTGGGCCCCGCCCAGGTGGACATTGTGCCGTCGGAGCTGCTGAAGGACGCTGAGGTGGCGGCGGGGTGCCCCTTCACGCTGCGCGCTGAGCCCACAGCCAAGGACAAGGCGGGCATGGGTGAGCGTGAGCGCAGCGTCTGGATGACGGGTGCTAGGGTGGTGAAGTGCCAAGGGTTAGGGTTTGGGGTGTAGGGGTATGATTGGGAAGTGCGGCAGCGCTAACGGTACCTGTGAGCATTGCTGGGGTAGTCTAACAGTCGATTATGGGGCCGAGCTGCACGGGGCGGAGCAAAGAAGCAGCGATGGGACTGTCCAGGGGCCAGGGGTTGGCCGCAGAGGTTGCAAGTGTCATGGAACAGGCCTGGAAGAGCGCTCGGTGCTGATTTTGGGCTGGCGCCTGCCACATGCATGCATATCATGGGAGCGCTGCTCCCTGCTGCGTTGTTGGCCCTGTCACCTCTGGTCGGCGCAGGTTCTCAGACCCTTGCCTGCCTTGCTAAACACCCCTAACTTAAAGAGGCAAGTACCTGCTGCTGGCCTGAGGCCCTGCCTTGCTTAGACCCCCACCAAAGGGAGGCAAATGCCCCTGCTTCCTGTGCCTGCCTGCGTGCAGCCGTACGGGGAGCCACCACCACCACCCCCCAGGGCATCCAGTGCGAACTGGAGGTGCTCCTCCGCTGCAGCCTCTGCCGTGGCGAGGAGCTCCCCCCCGGCCCCCCTCCAACCGACCCCGCCTCCTCCTCCAACACCCTCCCATCGCCCACAGGAGCAGCCGTCCTCTCCCCCAGCAGCAGCACCACCGCTGCTGCCAGGGAACCCAGCGCCGGCCCGGGCATCACAGGCAGCAGCGACAGCAGTAGCGCCAGCGGGGTGGCGGGGTGGCTGGCGGCGCCCTCGGAGGGGCTGCGGCTGGGGCTGGCCGCGATACTGGGGATCCTGGTGGTGATACTGGCCAACTGGGTGCAGCTGGCACGGGAAGGTAGGGCCGGCTGGCCCCCGTATACTTTGGATCTGTTGGTTTTGGAGCTGGCGGGGTTGCTGTTAGGCCTGGTGGGTATCATACCTATTGAAAGGTGCGACATAAAAGAGGTGTGCGCCAGGCAAGTGAAGGGTTGGGGCTGGCTGGCCGGCAGGCTCCCATGACCTCACTGCTGTGGGTGTCGGTGGCGGTTGGGCTCCCCCACCCCGACCC
>BBXU01001118.1:0-28187 GCA_001598975.1 Parachlorella kessleri | reverse complement strand
TGGTGTGTGTGTGTGTGTGGTGGGGGGGGGGTTTGCTAAGATGCCGTTGCTTGTCATGATACCTGTCAATCTGTGGGTCTGCTCGGAGTTGACGAGGGCTTGTCGCTTCCAGTCTGGCCTGTCCCGCACAAAGCCACTTCTGGGCGGGAGGGACTCTTTGGTGGATGTCATGCATTGGCAGCGCCGGCCGGCCCCTCCATGAGATCAATGAGACCACCAGGGGTTGCCAGGCTGGCCGGTGGTAGGGGGACGTGGTACCTACTTATGGGTTCCATACCTTGGTTGGGGGAACACCGTCACCCATGCGCCGCTCCCAATGAGCTGGCTTCCCCTTCCCCTCCCCGTTTCCCCCTGGGGTTAGCCACGTGGGGATTCTGGCACCCTGAGTTTGCGCTGGCGGCTGTTGCTGCGCTGCAGAGCCTCATGGCCGGCCCCCACACCATGGTCAAGGTGGAGCAGCTGGCGCCACATCAGCACCCCTCCGCGGCAGCCGGCGGCGCTGGGCCGGCCACGCCCGGGGCCCGGGGGGGCAAGGGTACGCCCGGCAAAGGTGTGTTGGTTGCAGGGCCACCACCACCTCCTCCTTGAGGTGTGGGAGCAGCAGCAGCAGCAGCACTATGCAGTGGCGGCCACCGGTGCAAACTGCCCGACATTACACCCCCTGGGACCTTGTGCCTAGACCACTGCATACCACTGGAGCAGTGTCGATTGACAAGCTTGAGCCCCGCAGCAGTCTGTTGCGGCTGTGTGCATTGCAGGCCGCCAGATGGGCCTGACTGCGTTCTACCAGCAGACGGCCAAGTGCCTGGGCTGCCGCCGCAACCTGGCCGGCTACAAGGGGCCGCTGGACCGGGCCCCGGGCCTCTGCCAGGACTGCGCCAGGTGGGTGGGGAAGGGGGGGGTTGTTAGGTCCAACAAGATTTGTCGGGTGCAACTGGCACCTGTTTTTTTTTCCTTTATTTCTTTTTTTTTCTTTTGGCTTTTCCGTCCCGTCAAAGGCCTCGACACATGGGCGGGTGAGTGTGCCCAGGAGGTAGGGAGGGGGGTGTGCAGAAGCCGGGGGTGCAATGCTGTATGTGCTCGCTGCGTGGGGCTATGTGGCAGGGGTGCAAGGTTCCAGAAGGATTGGGCCGGTGGTGTACTTGTATTGCATGCTAAGCACGTGGCACCCTCAAGTCACGCCCAGTGCCCCTACAGCCAGGTCGCTGTACCAGCCTCCTACCACTTGTGCTGCGGTGCCAGCCAGTGCCGCCGCGTGCTTTGGCCCCGCACTAGTGCGCGTGCTATTTCGCGTGCTCCCTAGCAGCCGCCACGCTCCCCCTCAACGTGCCCTCCTCCTGCTGCTGCTGCTGCTCCCGCTGCTGCTGCTGCTACTGCTACTGCTAATGCTACCACTACTACTAACACTGCTGCTGCTGCTAATACTGCTGCTGCTGCAGCACCGACAGCAAGTGGCAGTCCGTCTACCTGGCCCTATGTGAGGAGCAGGCGCAGCAGGAGGCCCGCCTGGCGGCAGCGGCCGCAGCGTGCCGCCAGTGCGACAGCGCGGCGCTGGCCCAGGAGTTGCTGTGCGAGTGCGGGGAGTGCCCGGTGCTGTACGCGCGGCTGGGGGCGGACAGCCGGCTGAGGGGGGCGCAGCGGGCGCTGCAGCGGCTGGACATATTTTGAGCAAAGGGGGATTGTGGGGCCTGACAGCAGGCGGAGGGTGGCGCGGCGGGTGCTGTAGCGGCTGGCAGGTGCGGAGAGGGGGGAAGGGGCTTGTGGCATCGACATGGGGTTGTGTGTCCTTAGGGAACTTCCCACCGGAGTTGACTGTTCCATGCAGTTTGCAAGGTGGGTGGGGGAGGGTGCAGCAGAGAGACTAGCGCCTGACTGACTGACAACTACAAAGAGATGGGTGATTTCAACTGGTGGCTGGGGGATCAGGGGACACACAGTTATCAACTGACAAGGCAGGGGCTAAGTGATGTTCTGGGGTCCTGCCTAAGTGTCTTGGCCATGAGGTCTTCCCCCAAGACCCGCCTCAGCCCACATGCGTGCTGTGGGACAGGTACTACCCTGTAAGTAGTACCCAAACTTTAGTAGGAAGAAGGGAGACCCAATGCTTACAAAGGTTGGCGTCTAATGACGTCTAAGAAAGCTGTATCAGCATGGGTGACAGGTATTGCGAGCAGGGAGTGTGAGTGGAGCTGTACGAACGGGACTGGTTGCAGGGTGTGCCTCAGTCTTGCCAGTGATCTGACCCAGTAGTTCTCTCCCCAAGATAAGCTAAGGCCCCTGGAAGAGTAGATGCAGCTCAGCTGAAGCTGTATGCAAGATTGTGTAGTGGGCGATTGCCTGTGCGTTAAGAGTCTGGAGACACTGGGCCCACTGGTTGGTTCGACTACCAGCATGTGACAGGTCATAGGTCCGGCCTGATGCATGGCCCCCTGCAATAATCGAGCCATTCTCTCAGGCTCCATAGAAGGTTCAGGAATCCGTTGATGTGCAGCCATTGCATTGAAGGGTTGGCACATGCAAGCTGAGAGGCAAAGAAAGGTGGCACTCTGGGAAATCAGCACCAGCCCTTCAGCAGCTGACTTTACAATGAGTGACAATACTGCCTTTCCTCACTACACCACACCTTGCCAGTATATACTATATAGCCCATAGTGCCCTTCCAAACACTGCAAGCACGGCAGAAACGCACTATCGCAAAGCACCAGCTGGGCTGCAAAGCCCAAAGCTTTGCATGCCGCGCTCAGCGCAGGCAGCCTTTTACAAGAGTGATGTCTGTGCTGCAACGGCCACCTGCGTCCGACACTTAAGCGACGAGCTAAAGTGTCTCCTAGCACAAGGCCACCACCATACCAGGAAGCCTAGCCACCGTGCAAACAGCTTAGTAGCTCCCCCTTCCCCCCAGAGCCCCTTGCCACCCAACAACATCACGCACCCCATCAGAGGTGCAACAAGGCACGCCAAAACCAAGCAAGAAACCTAAAAGGGGTATCACCCGGGGCCGACGGCCGGCACCGCAGCCTGCTCCGCACCCCTGGCTGCCGGGCTGCACTGCAGCGCATCAAGCGCCACCACAGCCGCCGCAGCAGCCCCCCTCAGCGATCGCGACCCCTACCTAAGCAGCGCCCACAACCTAAGCAGACGCGCCAACCAGCACCTGCACAACACAGGACGGCTCCGGTGAGTATGTGTAACCCACCTGGCCAAGCAAGAGGCCAGACCCCTTCCCCGCCTCCCGCACCCTGAGGGTGCTGGTGAAAGCCAGTGGAACCCTGTTTTCTAACACATACTGAGCACTACAATGGTTTTTTTTTACCCCGCCGGACACAGGCAATACATTGAGCAGCAGCAGCGGCGGCGGCGGAGCGGCCACCACCATCAGCATACTTATTAACCATAGCGACAGCGCGGCTCAGCGTGCGGGGAACTTACGTGGGTGTCGGACATGAACTGGTAGGCGGGGACCTCCAGATTGTAGGGGGCGGGGCCCTTGCGGATGCGGCCAGAGGTGTCGTAGTGGGAGCCACTGCAAGGCAACAACACAAGTATGTTAGATCCGGCCTAGGGCTGTATCAATACCTGGGCATGACTTAATACCACGGCCGCAAAGCACGAGGAAAGCCGATAGCTGAGCAGGGGCATCCGAGCCAACAGGGGCACGCCCAGAGTAGGGCCGTGCATGCACACAGCGCAGCGGACACGGCTGGACAGCCCCCCAACCCCCTGTTGAAGCTGCTGCTGATGTCCACTCACGCAGCCTAGATGGCTGCCCATCAAGCCCCCCAAAAACAACACAGTAGGCAAAGAATGGACACCATGGACTGCGCCTCAACAAACGGGGCATGGCCAGCTGCTTCGTGGCCTGCAAGGACTCACTGGCACGGGCAGAACCACCTGCACGGCACTAGACAGCGACGTGATTACTCCTCTCCTTGTTGACAGGTTGCAACCGGGCACACGCCCTGCAGCTGGGTTCATGCTCTCCAACCTAACAGTCCAAGCGCCCCGCTCCCACACGAGGGACAATGGATTGATCAATGACTGGCGTGCACGATAAGTGAGCAAAAGGCACCTATGATGGTCACACAATTACAGCCACATCCCCGTGGCACTACAAAGCCCGCTGGCAGTACAGGCAGTGCAGGTACGCTGGCTGGCCTGCTGTCCACATGCAGGGGTTAAAACGCCCCTCACACCCCATGACCCGCAACCTAGCGACAGCCAGCGCAATACACAATGCGGCAGCCAAGGTTGTAGCAGCCCTGGCTCACCCTTGGTAGTCGCCGGCGTTGGGCAGGGGCACGCAGCCAAGGTGGGTGCACACGCCCACCAGGATAAGCCACTGCAAGCATCGCACAGAGGGGCAGCACAGTGAGTGCTACCTACCGCGACAGCAACCACATCACCCCAGATCCGCACGCAGGCGGGCGGGCCGCCGGGGCGCCTAATCTGAGCAACGCATGCGGCACCACTGCATATGTATAGATCATGCACATATAGGTCCAGTGCATGAGCGCATGGAGTAGGCTCACCTCCGGCTTGAACCGCCCCTGGCTGGTGTCCTGTGGTTTTCCCAGGGCACCACTCAAGGCAGGGGTACGGGGTGTCCTCTGGTTTTCCCAGGGCACCACTCAAGGCAGGGGTACGGGGTGTCCTCTGGTTTTCCCAGGGCACCACTCAAGGCAGGGCTACGGCTGTGCCCTTGAGGCCTGGGCGTACTTAATTTACTTATTTATTTCTCACCTCCGGCTTGATCACGCGCTCGGCGTCGGCCTGCGGGTCACGCAGCGAGCTGACCTCCACCGCGTTGGCCTTGGCAATGTCCTCCTCCGACCGGTGCCGGATGAAGACCGGCTTGCCGCGCCACTTGACCGTGATCTCGTTGCCCGGCTGGATGTTGGCGATGTCCACCTCAAGGTTGGCCATGGCAAGCACGTCCTTGGTGGCCTGCGGCATGTGCAGGGGGTTAGTCAGCATCGGTAACTCCCTGGGGGTTAGTCGTGTCATCCTGGGCAGCATTAATTAGTCAGCCAGCCCTGAGTGGGACCTCCGGGCTGGAAATGGCATGCACGTCCTTGGTCGCCTCTGCTGCGGAACCACCAGGTCTGGGTGCAGCGGACCTCCAGGCAACTTGTGTTGCACTTGTGTTAGGCAGTCCTCCCTGACCGGCGTATTGCACTCCCAGGATGCGGCCACCGCCGCCCTCTCCCCATCCTCTTCCGTGCAAGCCTCCAAACACAGCCACGTGGCTACTCCTCCAGGCAGCTTTGAAGCCGCGAGGAGGGGCTGCCGTACCCGCCACACCATCCCCGCACCGCCAGCGCCACCCACCGTCATGCTCAGCACGAACTTGAGCACCGCCAGCCGCACCGCCGCCGCGCCGATGAAGCGGCCACCCGTCAGGACAAAGTAGGTGAAGGCGCGCTTGCTGTCGTCGCCAGGGCCAGGCGCAAAGCGCTGGTGGTTGGCGGTGTCGTACCTGCGGGCAGTTGGCAGCACCCGGGGTGCCTCAGGCTTTCTCCTAACCCCTCATAACGCAGCTCCTGCAGCACGTCCTCGCCCAGGGTCACTGCCCCCCTCGGTGCTATTGCAGCCAGGGTGGGTAGCGTGCCAAGCTCTGGCGGGCTCGCCCTGCCTGCCTGCCTGCCTCCGAATGCCTTTTCCCATGCCATCATTTTCTTTGCGTCCAAAACCAGCGGCACTTTATTGATGCCTGCCAGCAGTTCGCCAAGCGAACTGGCTGTGCCTCTGAGCCAGGTTTGCCACCAGCGGGCCGTGTCCTAGCAAAGGAGCACTGTAGGCTTGACTGTCAAACACCTGGCGCCGCTTGACGCCCATAGGAAAAGGATGCACCACCAGCAGACACTGCATACCACGGCAGTGCTGTGCCCTATGCCGCAACTCGACGCCTCCCAACCGGGCCTCATCCCTCGCTAGCACCGCTGCTTGCTACCGCCCCTGTTATGCACAGCCAGTCCTGCTGTTCAGGCTTCACCCAGCCTCACGTGATGTCAGGTGTGGGGTTCTTCATGGCATAGACAGTGGGTGGAAGGCCTCCAGTGTTTGCCAGCCCCACCAGCTCCGTTGTGGACGCATACGCTGCACAGCACCCAAGACCAACGATCGTTCACTCCAGCACAGCTGCCTGGCGCCGGAATGCAGGCTTGCAGCCGGGCTGCAACAGCACTTGAAGTCGCCCTCCACTCACGCCTTGCAGCTGAGGGGCTGTCGCTCTGAAAGCTGCAACCCGGCAGGTGGTTGAAGGCTGCAGCAAGGGGGGCAAACCCGGATGCCCCCTGGGCCTGCCACAGCTTGGGCAGCAGCGACTGTGCGGACCTTCGCAGCATGGTGCGCTGCCTGGCTGCACTACGCTATATGGTAAGGGTCCCTACCTCAAAGCAAGCCCCGTTGACACCTGTGAGTGTAAGGTTTTCGGTGGAGGGTGGGCAGGAGTCGTGGCGGGAACAAGGTGAACTGGGGTTCGAGGTGGCATTTCAGAAAGGGAATGCAGATAAGAACACAAGTCACACGGGGATCTCGTCACTTGCATGCTTTCCTTCGGCACACTTCACTGTGCTTTCGCTGGTGCTTGTCTCAAAGGTGGGGTCACTCGTTACGATGTCCAGTAGGCAATAGTTTCTAACAGGTACGATCACACTGATACACTCCGGGCACTTGAGGGACTGCCAACAAGCACACTAGCCAGCACATGATTGGCCCCAGGCTCACTCAAACTCAGTCATGCAAGCACCATTCCAGCCCCTGGTTTCAGCATTGGCCTGCTAAAGAATTGCGTCAACGTTCAGTGGCTGGGCGGCGGCAGGCCGCCAAACAAGTTACTGGACTGCCCCTCGCCGCCGCGCTGCTGCCGCCCTTGTGCCAGCTGTTTATTGAAGATGTCCAGTGCCGACCGCACCCCCCTGCCGGCACCGGCTGCCTGCTGCATGGCCGCTGCCCTGCTGCCGGCAGGCCCACCACTGCCGGGCCTGCCAGCCGCGTTCCAGGGCGCTGCTGCCGCCGCAGCGTCTGAAGCAGATGCCCTTGCTCCAGGCGCCTGTGCATGTTGACTCCCAACGGCAGCGGCGGCGGCACCTCCGTTACAACCATGCTCGTTTGCATGCTCCTGCTGCTGCGGCGCTGCCGCAGCAGCTGGGGAAGCCGGAGGCGGCACCGTTGCACTCTTGATCAGGTCCCCGAACCGACCCTCTGCCGAGTCCCTTGCTGGCCGGGGGCCCACCAAGCTGAAGCTACTGCCGCGCTGCGTGTAGCCGATGACCTGCTCCATGGCTCCCCCATCCTCTTCCTCGTCTGCAAATCTCACACGCGCCCGCTTGGCCTCCCTTGCGGGCTGCCCAGCAGCCGCTGGCGCCCCGGCAGGATGCTTGTCTCCTGCCCTGTGCGGCAATTCTGCTGCTGCTGCCTCCGTTGCTGCCACCGCCATACCCTTAGTCGCGGTAACACCGTGCCCACTGGCACCGCCAGCTACAGCAGCTGTTGGCGGTGGTGGCCAACCCGCAGGCTGGCTGGGAAGGGCAGGCTGCGCTGTAGCCGGGTGCCGCCGTAGGAAGTAGTGCCGAGTGGAGGCCCCCAGCCGGATCTCGCTGCCTGGCTGCAGCTGCGCTGGGGTCCCACGTCGGACGGGTTGCCCATCCGCCCACGTGCCATGCACGCTGCCTACGCGGCCCAATGCCGAGCAAGCAAGGGCTTCTTACAGCTAGTAACAAGTCCTTAGGGAAGTCGCCCCAACCATGCCAAAGGGCATGGTTTCATCCAAGTAACCCGACACCCGGGTTAACCTAGACATCTGTCAAATACGCCAAGCATATATAAGTCCGCATCAATGACACTACCGTCACCAACTTGCCACTATGGACATCCCTCCGCTCACCCAAGTCTAGCAGCGTCATGCATCTACTGGCAGGGTGGTAGCACAGTGCAGCGTGGTTGCGCGAGATGCTGGCATGGTCGAGCACTACGTCAGCAGCTGGGCTCCGGCCCAGCAAGGTGGCAGCCTTGGTCAGGGGTATCTCCTGTGAGCAGGAACAAGAATGCGTGGAGACAAGAGGTGCAGGGAAGAAGGAGTGCAGCGGCCGGCGGGGCTCTGTGGCTGGACGGCCGGCGCCGAGCCTTTCCACGGAGGGTTTCAGCCTTTGGTGCAGGACCTTGGAATTGATTGCCAGCATCATCCCATTTGGGACAGGGGGCTGGCAAAATATACTCACCCTCAGGCTACTTGTGAGCTAGCCAGGTAGAACTTCACAGTACCCATACCTTCCTTGCAGCAAGCCCTGGCGGGAGGCAAGGCACTGCAAGTGGACCGTCCAATGTACAGAAAGGGGGTGCCCCGCGTTTGCTGGCCAGCCAACTTACCTATACGCACAGTTTGGCCTACCTGAACTTTCTGGCCGTCCTTGGTGACATCCAGATAGAAGCCAGCAGGCGGCTCCTGCGCCCAAGAGGGAATCTGGCTGCCACCTGTAGCAGCTTGTTGTGGCGCTGCTAGCCTCTGTGCTGTTTCCTGAACCAGCTGCTGCCTGCGCGAGGGCTGTATGATGATGCCAGCCGGCGGAGCTGCACCACTGGGCGGTGCCGAAGGAGGCCCTGCAGCCAGCGAACTAGGAGGAAAACGGTTCAGCAGTCGAAAACACGTGGTCAGGCTCAGGGAGATGCAAAACTGTGGTCTTTCGGACCACGGATCACCAGCAAGTGTTCTGACACCCCAACTAGGCATGGAGGAGTGTGCCGGTGCCCCTGTAAGAGGATGTTAGGGTTCAGCAGGATTGAAAAAAGGTTTGTTGGCGTTGCAGTCGTGCGTACCTTGCGACTTGACAAACTGGGACACTGCTCCTCGACTGTAGTCGGGAGCGTGCTGTATCGCTGTTGTGGTGTCCTCACTCCATCTGTCCATGCTTTTTGATGCTATTGAACATGAGGCCGGAACTGTGATTTCTCTTGCCTCCCATCTGGCGCCCCTGACAGCACCTTGACTAATACCTTATTGTCCTACTAGGAGGTTAGCTTGATGTGGAGGTGACAAATGGCAGTTCAGCTATCAAACCAGGCATGAAGTAGGGCATGCTGGCCTCCCCAACCCATTGCAGTCCAGGTATTGCTCGTGCCCACCAAGTCCTTTCTAGTTACTGGCATCAACAAAAACTCACGGGTTGCTGCAACACCCCAAGATAGAAACAAAAATCAAATACCGTTAGGGTCCTGGCTTGCACAGTTCTCACGGTGCAAGCCTGGGGCCAGTCAAGCTCATCACTGTTGAACGTCGGCCCGCAAGAAGCCGTCCACCAAGCGCAGGAAGCTACTCAGCCGCTGGAAGAGCACCGCATGCTTGGCGTTGGGGTAGATTGCCAGCTGCACACTCTTGATCCAGGGCACCATGATTTTTAGGTTGTCGCTGGAAACAAGCGCGTCATCAGCACCCCCCACCAGCAGCATCCTGTTGCTGATGGTGGGCAGCAGCTTCCACACGGTGGAGTCCCGGAACTGCATATGAAGGCGGGGTGGCAAGCAAGGGTGAGTAAGCATGCAGGTCTTGCCAGGTCTGGTGGGATATTACTAGTGTGTGTAGTGGTAGTCCGCCAAGGCCAGGCTGTCCAACGCTCAGAGCCTTTGCGCTGCCACAGCTATGGAACCGAAGCTGACCCGGGGTACTGGCAAGCCCACGAGGGGGGGAGAGGGGGAGGCTGAGAGGGGGAGCGCCCCCGCTATAGTCATGAGTCGCAGGTGGCGGTACACGCAGCATAGCCAAGACCCACAAATTGCAGGATTGCCCGGGTTTGCTTCAAGGTTGCCCCGGTGTTAATGGGGCTCTGCTTGGCCACGATAGTGTCAATCTGGTAATCGCACCAGGCCTGGACGCCTGCGACCACAGAAGCAAGCACAAGGTATGATGTCGCCTCGCACAAGCTGGCAGCTGCACTGGAGCTGACTTGATGAGCTGAAGCTCACCATGTGAGCAACTTCCCCCGTCTAAGGGTTGTCATTTCTTGTGAAACCTTGTGCACTCTACCTAGTCGTCGTCTCTCCCCACCATCTGCCTGCTACCATGTCACAGTTATATGACCACCGCCACCTGTCCGCTGGGTTGAAGCTGGTCAGAGAGTACTTGCCTGCCGCCGTGTCCGTTGAAAACAGGACTGATCCCGCTAGCAGCGATGAGCTGTTAGAGCTGCTCACAAAGTCGAGCATGCTGGTGGCGGGGGAGACGGAGTTTGGGGACCCCGCGGCTCCTGCCACAACAATTACATTGTTCAGCCGCTGCCCATACTGCGCTGCCAGGGCCGTAGCCACCATGCCCCCCATGCTCCAGCCCTACAGGAAGGAGGGGCAAGCCTGGGGTCAGTGCATGTGGAGCATGAGCTGTGCCTCTGGGACAGCCCACCTGGATTCTGCGCTGAGCCGTCCATCAGTCCGAGATTCTACAAGGCGTGCGGATCGCTGCAGGTCACCGGGCAGCCCGTCGCTGCCATAGAGGCATAATATAGACATCCTTTCATGGAGCTGGAGACCCTTGCTTTGTGAGCGTCACTCACCAGGATGTTGGGCCGCTGCTGCAGCTGCAGCTTGCCAATGAAGTCCATGACGTCGGCTGTGATGGACTCGATGGTGACACTCAGCCGCGGGGCCAGGTCCCTGGACAGGCCCTGGCCGTTGTGGTCAAAGATGATGACCTCCTGGTCCTGGGCAAGCGTGTGCAGCAGCTGCGTGCCCCAGCGCATGATGGAAGATGCAAAACCCAGGACCATGACTAAGGGGGGCCGTGTCGACTGGGTGTTCCCAAACCTGCGGCAGATCTTCAGGGAGCCTTCAGACCTCCCAGGGAATGAATGATAACTAAAGTTCATAGTGCCGGCAGATGTTTGGAAGCGCCGGGCTGTCACAAACAAGGTGTGGAGGAGCCAGTTACTGCAATGCCAGCAGGCAGTATGTGCAGTATAGTGCCAGGCGCATGTCAGCAGGCCAAAAATGCTACCTCCAGTACGTGTACTCTGTCCGAGAGGTGTTGAGCCGGAGCATGGGCCCAATAAAATCCCCATCAGAGCCTGGCTTCGGTATCTGGGTAACATTGCAGACGCTTTGTAGCATTCGTTGTGTGTTCAAGTCCACCTGGCCTGCAGGGCTAAAGCAGGCAGCCTTTTCTGAGCACGGCTGCGGTCTAGGCAGCGGCAGGGCAAGCCTCCAGCCTGTCGCGAAGCCACCACTTACCTTGGGCTCCCAGGAGCGCCGACAGGCATACCAGGAGCGCCAGCAGGACTGTCCTCATCCCTGTTGTGTGTCCTTGCTGCTGCCTGAGGAAGGTGCTCTTCTGCACGCGCGCCTCAAAAGCACCGCGCCTCAAGCACCACGGGCGCAACTGTATGACAATTTGTGGAGGTGGCGCTGCTTGGTGCTTGTAACAGGGGGTTGGAGCCCGAGAAAAGCAAAAGCTCGGCTCGGAACGTGAGCGTCTTCACTGAAGGCTGCCAGCCATGGGAACATCACACGCCCGGTTGCTGGGGCAGCATCGTTGAGGTGCCTTAGATATAGAGAACAGAAAATACTACTGTGGAAAGGGGGCCAGACTGCAGCCGAAGCGGCTGAGTGGGGTAGGAGACTGCATGAACTTGTGACACGCTCGTCGGCGGGTCGAACGAACCTCATACGCATCGCACGTAACCCGCCGGCCATCTTACAGTAAGTCTGAGCACAGCATTAACCCTACATTGATGTTCACTCTGTCACATACGTTCATCACTGAGTCGCAACCCACCAATAGGCTGCACTGCTCAGGCGACCCCCCAATCCACCCCATGCTTGCAACACGGTATCTGTGACCAACCCGTACCCAAATCCCAATTGGGCAACAGACAGCGTCCGTCAAAAAGTAGTAACAAAGAGACCCAATGCACATGAAGAAAAGAGCCTGAGCGCACCAGGAACAGTCGAGCAAACCCAACACAGCTCCCACCTTGGGGCGGGTCATCCTCAGTTTCATAACCCCGTCCTGAGCTCTTAGTACAAAAAACCATGCCGGGGACACGCAACATCCTGCGCTACCACACAGCTAGCAATACAGCCATGGACAGCAACAATTTTCATGCGGAGGCCGAGCCATCCTCCGTAACCACAGTGGGAACCACGGTGCTACCGTGCTCGGTGCGCGTGGAGACCGGCACGCTGGCACCCTCTACATCCTTCAAAGAGTTGGTTTTCTTGAGAGCACCACGCTTGGCCAGCCGCTTCACCCGCAGCCCTCCCTGGATGTCGTCCGAGTTGAACAGCATGCGAGACTGGTACTCGCACGATACATGCACCTGCAAGAGCCGTGAAGGCCGGCAGGGCGATGCAAGTCACTTTCCTCTCTATAGGCACTAATGCGGGCTGTCCCTCAGGTGCCCTGCTCCCTAACAGATGACCTTCCCTCAAGCGCAATCCATACGTTAGTAACAATTGAGGATCCCAAAGGAGCAGCAAGCGCCAGCGGTTGCAGCGACAACAGCGGGACCAGGTCATGGCAGCGAAACAGATGCAGCACCGACCTGCCCTACCTGAGAGGACATGGACTAACAAGGAAACCTGCAACACCGCATGCCACGGTGGCTGTGCCTGGTTCACACGGCAGTCGGACAAAGGGCTCAGCCAGATGATCACCCTGCCCTCTTGGCATCACATTATGTCTTGGTATCTCCTGAACCTCCAGTCGCCGTTCGCGGTCACTCACCCGCAGCGGCTGCCGCCCCTCCCCGGCCGCCGGGATCTGCTGCGCCCAGGGCTCGCCGTCCAGCTGCATGTGCGTCAGCCCCGTCTCGTCCTTCACGCCCCCGGCCCCCCTCTTGCCCCCCGACCCCGAGGCCAGCTCCAGCTCCACCGCCGCGCACTGCGCCAGCCGCACCGCATGTAGCTTGGAGGTGACCTGCCCCATCACCAGCGCCGTGTGCCAGCCGCTGCCCAGACCAACCACCTGCAGCCAGGCAGGCAGGGAGCAAGGTGCGAGTGTTTGTTGCGAGGCGAGGCGTTTGCTGCACGCTGCAGCAGTGCGGGCGTTGGGGTTAGAGGCAGCCGGCCGCTTCTCAAGCCTGGCACGGCAGGCAAGGGCTGGGTGACTGAAGCCTGCCATTGCCCTAGCAACACTCTCCTCATGGGGGCCTTGCTGCTCCCCAGCCAGCCCCACTGCACTAGACTGCCACAAACTCTTCCCTTGGGCCCCACTACCCATCGCGCGCCGCCGATCCATTGTCATCGATGCACGGGATCCCCCACCCACCTCCGCCCTGCCGCTAGTTTTGCACACCCGAAGAGACGCACCTCGATCAAGCCGTTATCACACCTGCCCACCCCCCACGAGGCCCACCCACCTCGATCAGGCCATCGTCAAAGATGGGGTCCACAAAGCCCTTCTCTTTCATCAGGCGGTCGTCAGACAGCCCCCACAGGTCACGCCCGCCGCCGTAGCTCTGCAGGTTCAGCAGCACCAGGGCCCGCACGCTGCGCGGCACCTCCACCTCCCGCCACTCGGCGCCGCCGCCCGCCCGGTCCTTCACCCGCAGCCGCAGCTTGTTCACCAGCGGCGCCGCCCCGCAGAACCAGCCTGTGGCAGGAGCCAGGGCAGGCACTCTTTTGTTAGGTCCTTGTAATTCATTGTCTGCTGTAAGTGACGAGCGATTGCACCCAGCCTGGAGGAGGAGCCAGGGCAGGCGACTTGCCTTGTACTCAATGCGCCTGCTGATATAGAGAGCTGGTGACTGCACACCCGCGCCTGTTCCCTGCACTTTGCCCTCATCTGTGAAGCCCTATCTTCTTGTCCATACAAAAGGTGGCCTCTGTGCCGCAGTCCCGCTACCCCTGCGCTGGGCGTCCTCCCCAGCCCGCAGGGATGCCACATTACTCAACTAATCCCTCCCCTTCGCAGCTAGGTTTCGTCGTACACAAAACACCACACCGCGGGCTGAGCTCCCTGGAGCGCACAACAAGCACGAGCACCCCAACCTGACTTGGCCAGCACGCTGCCCGTGCTGCCCATCTGGAGGCCGCAACACTGCTGCGTGGCCCACCTGAGGTGCACCAGAAGAAGGGGTACCAAACCTGGCTGGGGGGGCACGCTGCCCATGCTGCCCCTCTGACACAGCAGCACTCACTGGCGCGGCCCTCCCACCTGAGGTGCACGAGAAGAAGGAGTACCAGGCCTGGTTGGTGAGGCGGGAGGATGCGGCCCAGGGCTTGGCCTCGCGCAGCCGGTGGAAGCCGTAGGCGGCCTCCGCGTCCAGGCCCACGCTGAAGTAGTTCCAGAAGCAGCCGGTCACCTGCTGGGGCGGGGGCAGAGGCAAGGGCGGGGGGGTGGCGAGGGACTTGGCAGGAGGGGGAGAGTTGCGTGGCAGCTGGCAGGGTGCTTCCAGAGGGGGTTTCAGGTGCCGCCCAACGCCTGTTGCGGTCAGGCAGAATAGGTACGAGTTGGGTGGGAGGTGGAAGGAACATCGTGCAGCCACAGGTACAGCCCCACCCCAAGGTGAAGTAGCTGTTAAGAAGAGCCGTGCACTAGCGAAGACTGGTGAATGAACCAGGACCGACGAGAGCTCGGGATGCAAGGGGCGCAAGGCGGCTGGGAGGGAGGGAAGTGAGCCGGCAGTAGGGGGCGAGTCAGGGCAGGCCCATGCGGGGATGCCTGCTAGACTGATGTGTCGGTATTACTTGAAGGTTAGCAAGCACGCACATGCGGAGCATGCTTACGGCAGTCATGACTGTGCGGGTCTGTGCATACATGGGCTGAAAGGTGGCCGGCGGGGCGAGGATGTGACACTGCCACACACACTGCGCGCCCTGCTCAACAGTTGGCAACCAGGCCTAGCAGGACAGACCACGCGCCGGGGAACCCCCTGTGCTTCTGCTGGGAAGAGGCCACAGCCCCCGGCACCCCCACCCACCCATCCACACCAACAAACTCAAAACATCAGGCAGCACCCGGGCCTTACCTCTGCTGCTACGCCTGCTTTGCTGGCCTGGTTGAGCTGCAGGGAGTGCGGCAGCTCGTGGAAGAGGTCGGCGGCCGGCGCGGCGATGTTTATGCGCCAGGCATCCAGGTGGCCCACCTCCGCGTCAGCAAAGCGCTTCAGCGTGTGGTACAGCTGCACAGCGTGTGGTACAGCGTGTGGTACAGCTGCACAGCGTATAGTACAGCATGTGGTGCAGCATGTGGTACAGCTACAACACCAGCCAGCCAGCCAGCCAAAGGAGGGAGCGGGGTTTGCGCCTGGACCAGACCCCTGGTTGGTGGCTGCTGCAAGTGTAGCAGTGTGGCCTCAACACAGCAAGCGGTGCGGAGTAGGGGCTCTTGCACGGCTTGCATGCAGGCATCGCTGTCAGGGTGGTGCAGACAGGACCAGAGCATGCTGCTGTAGAGCACTGCCTGGGTGGTCCCCAGTGGCTCCTGGGCCTAAGCCGCTAAAGCCGCATGCCAGCCTCCTCCTCGCCAGTGGGCCTTGGGCCAGCGACTCACCGACTGCGCCCTGATCCACTTGTTTAGGAACATGTTGCCCCAGCCGAAGCTGAGGCTCAGGTCATTGCCTGTGCCCAGGGGCATCACACCCACTGCGGGCATCGGATCCAGGCCCAGGTCGTGGATCGTCTTCAGGATCCTGCAGCGGCAAGCTAGCAACGATCGGATGCTCCAGGGACGGTCACAGGGTGTTGAGACTGGAGTCATCAGACAAGGAGGCTGACACAGTCAGCACAGCTGCTTTCCGGTCCAGAGTAGTCCTGGCAGTGCAAGTGCTGCTCACAAATTGGTCGGTAGGTTGACGCAGCTGGCACCCGCCACCCTGCTGTCGGATTCCCCTGTTACGTGCATTTCCAACCTTAAAATGGCTTGAGTGTTTACAAAATGCCAAGCCCCTCGAATGGTCCCTTGAACGAGGGGAGGGTTGTCACACTTGGTTTCCAAGGGCCCCCTTCCCAGGCAGTACCTACCATGTGACGGTGCCATCGCCGCCTGCTGCCAAGATGCGCATGTTCCTGCACAGCCGGGAGCACCAATGTTTCCTCTGGGAACACCAAGCTCTGCTTGTTATGACAACCAGCGGAGAGACATGCACGACTCGCTGTGCTTGCGGGTTACCCCAGGCAGGCCAACCAGGGCATGGATGCCGCTCAGCACTATGCTTTTGCAGGAGCCGCCACTGCTAGGAGCTCGCTAATGGCAGCTTGCTGCTACACTTGGGGACCACTACCCTCAACAGCGCAAAGGCAGGAACGGAGGGGTACCACCCACCCTCCCTCACCTGCGAATGTGCGCCGCCCTCTTGTCGCCCTCGGCTTCCCGTGCCAGCAGGTTCTCCCAGAGTGTCTTCAGCACCGGGGCAGGGCGCTGGTCCGCCAGGTCAAACACCTGCCCCTGCCCCAGCGCATGGAACAGCACGGTGGCCAGGCGGGGCCCCACGCGCCCGCCCGACTTGGCATTGATGAACACTATCAGCGGCGCCTCGGCCAGCTGCAGCCCCACAAAGCGCTTTGTGCCCACCAGGTAGTCGGCCGGGATGCTGCACACACGGCAGGCATGGGGGCAGACTGGAGAGGTCAGGATACGAGAGGTTGCCTGCCAGGTACGACTGTTGACAAGCCAGGGGAGGCAGAACTGTCCATCGGGGCATCTGGCTCCTTCTGGGAGGACGAGCCCCTGGGCACGGCTGTTGTGCTAACAGCAGGCTAAGAGCGCTTCCAGCATCGCCTGCATGGCTGGCTTTCCACACTTGGGCCGCCTGCCCTTACTGAACTGGTACGGCTCTCGCAGGTCTGTCAGCTGCCGGTACTCCTTGTACTCCGACTCATTGGAGAAGGCTACAACTTCGTCGGGCGCGTCGTGCTGCTTGTAGGCCACCCTGTGGGGCTCGCCAGGCTTGGCAGCAGTGGGGTCAAGGCGGCCAACTTCATAGTCGTGAACTTCTGGCACCTGTAGGTCACACAAGCGTGGGAAGCCCAAGGCTCACTCGCCTGGCACTTGTGCTGCGCTGCCAGGTAGGGTTGTGTCCAGCCAATTGCCGGGTTGTGTCCAGCCTATTGCGCAATTGGGTGCTTAGCAGCGTGGATGAGTGTCGTGGTTAGGCTCTTAAACACGGAACCAGGGTAGTAAGCGGTCCGGCTCGCCAGTTGGGAAGCTCTGCTCCCACACTCAAGGAACTCTGCTCCCACATTTAGGGAACTCCTGATCAGCCGATGCTGCGCACCTGGCTGACAGGCAGCTGGATCTCTGCAGCGCTCATGTTGTCCTGTGCCCAATAAGCAGCCACGGGTGTTCAGCCAAGCAAGGGTGTAGCACTAGTAAGCTGGCCACTCCGTCACCATTGTAGGTAAAGCAGGAAGATGACGGGACAAGCGAGATGCTCCCAAGTATCGATACTAGGTCTAAGACCAGTGGCTCACTAATGGGTACTGCCAAACAGTCACCAGGATTACGTGGACCACTGGCAATCTCCCCTTTGCTGAAGGTGAGGTGTTTCAAGAGTAGGCGTTGCTACCTATGACCGGAGTTGACCAACGGGGCACAGGACCTAGCGAAACCCCACGTGGATGATTTGCAGGTTCGACAATATAGCAACCAGCGTTGGCTGACAAGCTTGGAATTGAGTGGTGACTGTGGTGGCTTTCGTGTTGGTGTAGCGAGGTAACAGCCTTACGTGACTTTGGACCCTGATGGTCCCAAGACTAATCTCCCTTGCCTTGTCTGCTTTGTATGGTTTTGATTCAAATCGGGTTGTTAATAAGGTGACAAGGAATGCGAGAAGAGGGGAGGTACGGGTATGCTGGGCTGACAGGGGTCTATGCAATTATTGGCATGGGTGGCAGGTAGTGCGAACAGGGAGTAGAGCTGGGCTGGACTGTACTGACAGGACTGGATGCAGAATGAGCCAATGAGCCTGAGTCTTGCCTAAGTTCTGAGCCAGTACTTCTTTCCCCAATTATCAGCATGGGTGGCAGGTAGTGCGAACAGGGAGTAGAGTTGGGCTGGACTGGACTGACAGGGCTGGATGCAGAATGAGCCTGAGTCCTGCCCGAGTTTTGAGCAGTAATTATTTAGGGTGGCAGGTAATGCAATCAGAAAGGAGGTACTGGGCTGACAGGGGTCTATCAGTTATGCTCTGTATCTTGCCTGAGATCTGAGCCAGTAGGTCCCTCCCCGAACAAGCTAAGGCCACTTGAATAGCAGGGGAGCTGAAGCTGAAGCAGGAGCAGAAGAGAGCAGTGTTAGGCCTGGATGAGAACTAGCAGTAGGAGCAGCAGGCAGAGCAGGATATCAGTCAAGCGGGCAGGCTGAAAGGAATGAATAGCAGGCGGCAGGCGAGGGCAAGGAGAAGGAAAGCGAGCAGCATACCTTGGAGGCATACACCCCGGACGGACAGTGGGAATGTGGATGACAGCTTATAACAAGAGCGACGAACACCTAACACCAAACCTAACGAGACCGGCCCCTGTAACAAAGTGTCATGGAGCTGGTGAAGGGCTGACAAGGCAGGGCTGAGCAGCTGAGGGACAGTAAATTTTCCCAAGAAGTTATGTTCTGTGTCTTAGCATGGGTGGCAGGTGGTGCGAACAGGAAGTGAGAGTTAAGCTGGGCTGACAGGGCTGGATGCAGAATGTGCCTGGAGTCTTGCCTGAGTGCTGATCCAGTAGTTCTTGCCTGAAACTTCTTTCACAGTTCGGTAGTCACTTTGATACAACCTCCCACCACTGTTCCTCATCAACCCTCGTGGGGATGCTTGGTTTCATGGAATTGACCGACTGCAGCACATATTGATATTGATATACAGCAACTCATTGCCCACAGCGGCATCAATAACCGAAAATACGCGAACACGTGACACCTACCCCAACAACCCAGCTACGGCCAATCAAAGAATAGAAATCAACACAACAATTCCAAACAAACATGGGTCAAGGGGCAACATGCAAAGCATGCCTCCGCACCAATCAAATGGTCCTGCGTGAAAAGGGCACATCGACTCCACACAATCTTCTCAAAAATCACCCATCAGCCACATGTAACAGGCAAGGAGACGCAACAATTAAAGAGAAGGTACAGACATTGCAAACTCGTCCAGAAATACATGCACAACGGGGACTGCCTCTGGCGACTGGAGGGGAGCAGGGCAAAAACTTCAGCAGCAACGAGTACCTAAAAAGGGGCTGGGTCAAACACTAGGCAAGGTTAAGCACCATCATTCATTGGCACAAAAACGTAACTGAGACAGGCTGAGAGGCAGTTTGCCACACCTCACGGTGGCACTTGCCCAATGAAATACTAGCCAAACGACCATCATGTGCACCGAGCATCCCAACAATAGGCAAACAAGATACTGCAGCGATCCTGCCAACGTAGTAGTATCCATGCTAGAGCGAGGCATACCCCACTTGAGCGTCGTTGCAAGCACCACATACAATTCCAAGTTATTCATTTCCAAGTCCAACCGTTCTATATATGTCACTACATCACTTTCACCACCATGATAGGCCGTCCTCGACAGCAACTGAACCACCTGCCTACACACCAACGCAACAACCCTCCCGACCTTGCACATTCATCACAACAATTTCAGAGCAGCAGCTTCACATCATGCCTGACCCAGCTGCCAAGGCATCCAGCACCCTCAGGGCCACGAACTGCCACCGGGCCTGGCCAGCATCACCCTCCTTCACAGACTTGCTGCTGCCCTTGGCTGGCACCACCACCTTACCATCCTGCCTTTCTGTGCTGCTCATGCTGCCATCGTCACCACCACCAGGCAGGCTCGCCTGCGGCTGCCCACCAGAGATGGCTGGGGCTTGGGCCCAGCTCTTGTGGATCAGTGGGCGCAGCGGGCTCAGCAGCACATGGAAAAGAGTGTACACCCCCAGCATCAAGAAGTGGCCAGTCCAGTCAACCAGCACCCGAGGGCCCAGGTGGCGCACCACAGTCACGATGGCGATGGGATCCCTGCACCCAAGGTAGCAAGCTGAGGGTAAGGAGGCAATACCTTATGTGGTAGTAAGCACAGGCAGCCAGAGCTGCTCAATCACAGCCTGCTTTGGCTAAACTTGATAACCCACAATGAAAGCACCAGGCAGCTAACAAAGACTTCCTTTTCGCTTCATGGCATTACACCCAGCACGACACATACTCCCTCACCCCAAACCCGCCACTATTTCAGTTGATACCAAATGTCCCACTGGCAAAACAATCCCCCTGTCTGGAAGAGCTCCTCCCGCTTACTTGACCGACATGCCGCCCATGGTGAGTGCCAGAGGCACGAAGCGCAGGTTGTCAGACAGGAAGGGGCGCAGCACGCCGTCGCCCAGCCAGCGCATGACCTCCATGTTGGCCCTCATCATGCGGTTCACATGGCCTGGCTCCAGCCAGCCTTGGCTGTTGCCGCCAGCTGACATGCCCTGGGTCGCCAGTTCCATGCTGCTGCTGCTGCTGCGGTGGCCACTACCAGCAGGGCTGTAACCGTCATACGATGGCTGCTGGAAACCACCATCCTGCTCATACCTGCTGCCCTGACCGCCGCGTGCCAAAGAGGCAGGCTCATCGCCCGAGTACCACCCCCTGCCGCCGCTGCCGCTGGTGCGAGACGGAGCCGGCGGCGCCGCAATGGCAGCAGAGGCTGCAGCACCCACCAAAACCCTTTGCCTCTCCTCTACTGCAGCAACAACCACTTCCTGCCGCAGCCGTGGGGCCGGAAGGATGGCATTGCTCATGCTCCCTGCCCTCACCAGCTCCGGCGCCGCTGCCTCCTGCGGTAGCTGCCGCTTCTCATGCTCTGGCTGCTGTGCTGAGCCTGCCTTGCCCTGCTGGCGCTTCAGCTGCCCCACGTTGACGCTCATGGCGCGCTGGAACAGCCAGGCAACGGAGAGGGAAGGCTGGTACGGCTGCAGCCAGCCCAGGTCTGATTTTGAGAGCAGGTCTGCCCTCAAGGCATCGTCAACCCCCTCTGTCAGCCGGTCCAGATGATGCACCTGCAGCGAGTCGCAAAACCTCTCTATCAAATCATGCTTTTCAACTATTTAGGTCAATTTCACAGACGCATTGTCGCAACTTTTGAGCGTCACTGCTGGCTCCTGAGGAACTCCAGCAGGGGTTACTACATATACCAAGCGCACCCGCACAATCAAGCATCGCCGGACCGCGAGAACCATCAATGGGATTGTAGCAGTGCGCGTCCAATGCCAAAGCAAACCAATTAGCAATACAGCAGCCACTCACCAACCCACACCACTGCCAACTGGCCATAACAAGGCACCATGACGCACTGTTAGCCCAGAGGCACATCCATTACTGCCCCCATGGGAAAAACAGCAAGCGAGGCTCACCATGGCACCGAAGCCCCCGAATGACAAGGGGCTCTGGCCAGCGGCTGCATCCCCTATCTGGAGCACCCGGTCGAAGGCGGGCGGCAGGGGCGAGTTGCTGGGGTAGCAGGGGAAGGCGCCAAACAGGACGCGCTTGAACTGCAGCTGGCTAAGCGGAACTCCCTGCAGCAGCAGGCAAACGCAGGAGAGGTACGGGGGACGGATGTGAGAAATGTCCACATTAGCAGGGCCACAACCTTCACAGCACAAACAGGACACACCAAAAAGCAACACTGCCACTCAGAGCCTCGCACAGTCAATAGCAATCAGTTGCCCATGAAGCCAAGCCATATCGCTGCAATACAATTGGTTATGGGAAGAGCTTGCACACATCCCTGAGCTGTTCCACAAGCATGAGGCCTGCCAGGCTAGAAACCTCCAGCCAGCAGCATGCCCGCATCGTCCCTTCGAGAGATGGCATGTCTAGGAGCACCGGCACACACAATTCCTCGTACTTGCGCTAACCAGACGGCGCACCTGGTACTCTGGCACTTGCTTGAAGAACTTATCCAGGAGGGCGCTAAAGCTGGGGCGGCCCGGCTCGGCATCACTGTAGGCAAACATGTAGGCGGTGCGGTTGCCGCCAGCAGCGGGGAAGGCCTCCCAGAAGAGCTGCAACAAAGGCACACAGCTGCAAGACGTCATTGTAGAGAATGAAAGGCTCTGCTGGGTACGGGTAGAAGTGCGGCTGCACTACAATTTGGGGGTGCCTAACAGCCATGACAGGCAGACCTAGCAAACTCAACAGCAAGACCGTCACATCCCAACACAAGCAAGGTGTAATGAGGTGTACAGGTCAAGGACATGTCAGGCAGTGCCAAGAATATGCAGAGCACACTTGCTGTATGCCAAAATGGATGCAGCGAGACAGGTCACGCATCCCACCCCACCTGCAAGTCATCCTCGCTATCCCTGGTGGTGTACAGCAGGTCTGCCGAGGTGTTCTTCTCCGGCGGCACCCCGCTCATGCAGCCGCCCACCACCACTACCATGCCCTTGGGCTTGGCACCACCACGAATCTGCTTGGTGATGGGCCCATAGTGGCCCATGCAGTCCAGGATCAGCCGGCACGTCAGGCTGGGCTGCCTGCCGCTGCCTGCTGCCGCGGTGGAGTAGGCGTTGGGCCGGTTGGTGTCACCAGGGGTGAGCGGCAAGTCTCCTGCCTCCTTGCCGCGCAGCAGCCGCATCCGCACACCATCCTCAAACACGTCAGCACTCCTGAAGGCGGTATGCTCCAGCAGGGTGCCGCCCTGCTCAAGGAACTTGTTCCGTAGCTTCTCCAGCAGCAGCCTGCATGCCCAAAGGGGACCACATTGACATATCATCCACCAAACATGGCAGTGCACCGCTTAGGGTGCACGGCACTTGGGGTGGAGTTAGAGACTACACTTGCCTATTTTACAAGGAGCCAACTCCCAACCTTCTTTTTCTGCCTGCCTCAACTGCCCTGTACCAATCCACCTAAATCGCCCGAAAGTGGGACGATACCACCCAGGAGCAGTGGCAGCACCTATCTGGGTGCAAGTCTGTGCAGGCATGCCTTGTCGCTTGGTCACAGGCAATCTCATGAGTACCACTCAATCATACCGCAACAGACCCTCACCGCACCTTGGCTGCACTCCCAGGTTGAGCACATCCTCCACCCAAATGTCCTCCCGCATGCCGTGGAGCCCCACCCGGACAGGGTTGAACTCCGACACAATGCATGCCTCCAGCTCCGAGTGGGTCAGGAGCCCGCCTGACACCAGGCGCTCAATGGCCTCCCTGCCGATGTTCCACTCCTGCGGGACATGAGCCATCCAGAGGAGGAGACGTCGGGAGGGGTGGGTTCAGCGGAAAATGCACGGGGAATGGGTGTGGCCGGGTATGAATACATAACCTGGTGGCTGGTCCTCAGGGCACCTGAAAGGCTCGTGAATGGCTGGCAGTGGCACAGACGACTGACGATGTGCCTGGACGGCAAAGAATGACTAAAACAGTACAAGAAGGGCCCATGAAAAAAAGTAATAAGTTCTGCTATTGGGCACTCCAAACCAGCTTCTTCTGCTTTAGTCCATACAGCACAGTGTCGCCACCTCAACCATTTACCCCACAACCCCGCACCTGATTCCTGCCCGCCAGCTTCCGCTTCTCCACAATGCACACCCGGTGACCTCGCTTCTGCAGCGCACACGGGCACCTAGAGGTAAGGATCATCACAGGCTGCGCCTAAGCATGGGCTCCAGTGCACTTGCTGCTGCAAGCCGCCCAGTCAGCGAAGGTAGATAAACTTAGCACATACCTGCTAATGTACAACCCAACAGAACCCAACAAAAGGCGACCCCCGAATGCCCAAAACTTCCCTTAACGAGGATGCCTATACCAGGAAAAGCCAAAGAATAACCAAACAGTTACACCACCGCCACTGCCTCTACAATCCTCCCCTACTCACCTGGAGAGCAAGTGCCACCAGCACGCCCAAGGTGCCTCCACAGACGCAAACGTCAAACTCTGGCTCCTCCCCCAAGCTTTCCCCTGGCACGCGCTTGACCACAGTGGGGCCTGGCTTGTCAGGCTCATCCTTCTGATTTTTGAGTGCCTGCAGTATATACACAGCAGCGCAAAAACGATCAGCAATTCACACCGAGCGTGTGAACAACAGGCCCTGTGCCGCCACTGGCTACGGGCCAGGAGCAGTGGTGTAGGGGTTACGCCGCTCAGCCTGACTACCTGACGACGCTAGCACAAGTGCAGGCGGGCTATATGCAAGCGGAGCCCAGTGTACCTTCCAGTAGGCCTCGGTCACTTTCAACATCTGGAGCATGTCGCTGCCCTCGGGGGCTTCCAGGCCAGGGCTGGACAAGATGGAGGCCACCAGTGGGGGCACTTCTGGGGAGCCACGGGCCCTTGCAGCACTGGTGGGCCGTCCCATGTTACTGCTGCTATGTTCCGTTCGCTGCCTGGTTGGGTATGCGAGAGCTACCACGCTCCTATTAGTGGCTCCGCGTGGGCGGCATTGGAGCGGCCGGGACGGCGTAGGAGAGTGCAGTCTGCTGCACTGCTGCTGCAACATAGCGCTTTGCGAAAAACTTGGTTTGGTTGCAAGGCTCTTGTGGCCGCCTGACTTGTTGGTGATCAATGATCTTTAGAACCGGTGCTCGAACAGCAGTTGAGAAGGACGGGATAACTCCTGTGGCGAAGGATCCCAAACCGCTGCCGAGGAGCTGGGAGTGGAGTGTGTGAGTATTCAGCTTCGAGGCTGTTGGAGGCGCACAGGGCGCGCCCTGACCACAAACATCCTGAGGCTGGTGCATGTTGGATGCCTTTGGTGGTGGATTCAGGCATCAACCCAAGCCAGCAAGGTAAGTTATGACCTCAGATCGCACAGATTGCCTTTTAAAGGTGTTCCTTACCAGCAATCCACAGTTCAATGGCACTACCCTCTGCCTGGCATCCCCAAAGCCAGCCCACCACTGCACTTTTGTGCAGGCCCCATTCGTGCTCCCAGCAAACTATGCAACCAACGTATACCAACTTTGAGTTTACCGAAGCGGTAACTTCACAACAGCCAATATACAACCTCACCCACATTCCTCCTGTCGTGACACAGTGCAATCGTGCTGCCAACCACTGCCAACCACTTCCTTTGTATTGAACTATCCATCACTGTAGTGCAATCCAAGCATGCAGCCGCACCCCTTGAACAGTTGGAATGGACAGGGTCCCTGCCAGTCACATCCCACAGCACGAAGCCTCCTCCACACCAGCTCAGCTGGCCAGCTGGGAGTGTACCACATGCATGGCCAGCTTGCAGGCCGAGGCCTCGGCGCCATGCACTCGCGCTGCGCAGGCCTGCAAGCATGCCCCAAGCAAACAAAACAGAAGTGCTCAGAAAAAGAAAAAGTTCCGCGGCGTTCTTCTCGGTAAGCCCTGGGCACGAAAGCTCCACGCCCCCACACACATTCCCACCCACAGGGTTTCTTCCAGGCACAAAACAGCCAGCCAGCCCCAGTCAGCCTGGCCACGAATTCGTCGTGTCCGATTAAGCCTGCCGGTGCAAGCACCCCACGCATGCAATAGCTCCCTCAAACTAAAAGGCCATGCCACCCACCTGCAGCGCCCCATATGCCTGCTCCATGACCGTCCGGAAGTGAGGGGCCATGAGCGGGTCTGCCGGGTTCACAAGCATGGCCGACTCTCGTATCCATGCCAGCTTCGTGGCCAAAGCCCCCTTGCCAGGCCCCTTGCCACCGGCTGCACTGCTGCTGCTGCTGCTGCCGCTGGTGCTGGAGAGGTCCGAGGCTAGCTGCTGGACGAGGGAGAGGAGGACCATCTGAGAGAGGGGCGTGGGCTCCAGGCCCAGCACTGTTGCGGGGTCGGCTTGGCCGCAGAGCCACACCACCGTGGAGAGGTCCTGCGCACAGGCGGGGAAGCAAGGGCCAGGCGCGGGGACCAACAGTCAGCGATGGGTGCAGCACATTGGGCAGCTGGGGAGACTGAAAGTTTTTAAAGCAGAGCGCGCCAATCAACTCAACCTCAGCTCACTGGCCCCACAGCGCCCTTGTAACTAGCAGGAGTGTACAGCACCTAGTGCGCAAGCTGCAAGGGTAGCACGCTGCCAAGCTTGCACCGACTGGATCTAGCACGCACCTTCCCACCCCACCTCCCCAACCACCACCACCCCCACCACCACCCCTCCGCCCCATACCTGCAGCCCCAGCGCCGACGCGAACGCCTCCTCGTACCGCCCCGCTTTGAGGTCCCGCGCCAGCTCAGCCCGCACGTCGTGCACAGCACCCCCAGCGCCGCTCCCTGACAGCGAGGCGCTCCTGCTCAGCTGCTGCCCCAGCAGCGCCCGCTCCTTCTGGAGGTCTGCTGCCAGCGCAGCTACCCCGGTGAGGGAGGCCTGCAGCTGGGATGCCAGGCCGGAGGGCTCCTCCACCGCCGCCTTGGCTGCCTGCAGCACGGGCATGTAGCAGGGTTGAGGAATTTGGGGCATACCTTGCAATCGGCACTGTCAACGTAGAAGACCATATATCCTCGGTTCCCATTGCCTACCTATCACGAACAGACATAAGTGAACATTGTGCGCCCACCGTTGCACTAGCCACGGGACGGGCGCACACAACAGGTAAGGTGCAGCGCGGTGCAGGGCAGCGGAGAGCACGGTATATATTTGGGGCACCCCTTTGTTTGGGGGCGCCAAGCATGCCAGTACGCATGGCCATATAGTCGGCCAGTTCCGAAGCCTTTCCCATATATGTTACTGTAGCGTGATGCCAACAATGAAGGGAGAACTTGTCCACGATTATGTCGCAACCCAACTAGCCCGCCAAGCCTGCTATCGCAGACCAGCAGCAACCCAGCTGCGATGTCCACACTATGAGCCGCAGTCGCACCTGCACGTGCTCCTGCAGGCCTTGCGCCAGGGAGGTGTTTATCTGTGCAAACATGGACTGGCACGCACCCTCAAACGCTGGCAGCAGCTGCTTCTGGAAGGAGGCCCTGCAGGGCAGAAAGTACAGCGAACCTGGGGCTCAGCTCAGACTTTTCCAGGCTAGGCAAGCATTGCGTTTAGTGTGATAACATGGATGGAGGGCCAAGAAGGTTAACTCGAAGGGAAGCGGCACAAATGACCAAAAGTTCCTGGGTGCAGCTATGCTGGGGTGATAGCACCGTAGCTCATCCCTCACGTGGAGAAGACGTGTGCATGAGCAAAGAATTTCACAGCCGCGCACCATAGTAGAAGAACACACAGTCCAGGACAAGCCCCACACACCCGAAGTCGATCAGCATAACCCCAGTGCAGTGCCCGCGTAAGTGAAACCACATTTGCCAGCAATCAATCAACCACCTGAAAGCATCTTGGAGTGGCTTGGCCAAGGAGGCCTGAAGCGACGACGTCAGCGCCTTCTCCAGGTGACCCTTCACCGCCCCCGACACCTCCTGCACGGGCACACAACCCACCAGGCATTTGCCAGCCACCGTGGAGCCTTGCAGGATGGCCCTGGCGCCCGGCCGAAGGGCGGGGGGCTGTCATGTGTGGGAGCACGAATCACCCTGAGGTTCATGGTGAAGGCGACAAGTAGGAGGGAGCACGCCAGCCAGTAAGGCAGTCCTGGCAGGCTTGCCGGCTTCAGCATGTGTCAGCAGATCCCTGCGCAAGACTGTCCCTACACCCAGAGCCCTTGTCCCTGCGGCCAGAGTAGACTCCAAGATACAGAAATGCAGGACTACACCCTAACAGCCCCGGCAGCCCCTCCGTGAATCCAGTGCCCTTCCACCAGAATCGGCCCAAAGGAACAGATACCCAGCCTCAACCACCGGCAACGACTACACCAGAGAGACAGTGACACCCCGTGCCCAGGTGCTTGAAAGCTGCCGCCCACCCCCGTATTGGCATCAGCTAGCTGGGGCAAGGCCGCGTACCTTGGGCATCGTTGCCTGCACGGCCTCCTGCACCGCTGGCGCCACCGAGGCGGCCATGCCAGAGCTGGCACTTGCCAGCTCAGACCTTACCATCTGCAGCATCAGAGGGTGTTCACATCCTGTAAACCTTCGAACACACAGGTGACAGCGGCAGCCCAGCCATGTGACTGAATCACGCCCGACACAGTAGTTTGATGCAAGGCCCCCCTGGAAACCTGTCTCCACAAGGTACATGCCTGGTGGTTTGGTCGAGAGCACAGGAAGGCGTACCTGCCCACGAACCAAGGGCACAGCAACAGTCAGCTTTAAGGCAACACCAACGATCCATGCCGCCAAGCTTTTCACTCTTAGATACAAGCTTACACAAGGAGACCACCCAGCCGCGCCGAAATCCCATACCGTGCTCCCACAGGCAGCCG